>JAAAKR030017784.1:3744-15221 GCA_010014985.3 Delias pasithoe
TATGTATATAGTGTCACTACACCACACTATCTTAATAAACGTGTATTAATTATTCCGTTTATCAATAAGCTTAACTGTATATTTTTGATTCGAATCTTCAATGAATTGGATAATTGTAAAAAAATTGGAATCGACGGCGGCGTAATAATCTCATTTCACTTTAATTTTCTATCCAAATAAGATTGTAGTTCAGGTTGAGACAGGTCCATTTAGAGGCTCTCAAGACAAGATATCTAATACCCCCGAGGCTTTGCGTTTTCGCGCCGTCCCTTACTGATTTCTCCGAATACAACAAAGGTTTGCCGATAACTTCAGACATCGAGGTTTTTTTATTATTACTTTTATATATATATATATATATATTATATTTATTGTAATGCATTTTTCAATACCATAGTCTAGTACATATTATAATTATGTTAATTTTGTATTATATTCAATTTAACAAATTGATTATAACATCTGCCTTAAGATACAAAGTGTCACAGCATAATTCAAAATAGTATTTATTGATAACATAATATATTTTAACACGATGTCCATTCATTTATTGAACATGTTTTGTTTCTTTTACCTTAAAATAATTTGAGAAGATATCTATTAGCGCCTGTATTTTCCCTAATAAATAAATAAAGCTTCTGAATTCATTCAATACTACCCACATTGTGTTGACCTCTGCCAGTTGCAATAAAAAGACATCGACCGCTTCCTCTGATTAACTCAATTCGAGGTAGACCACGGAGTTGTTTTAAAGGTCATGTATGTCAGACGTGAGGTGACAGTCAGTCTATCTCGTTATAGTTCAGTCTGACGAAATTTTTCAAGGGTGTCATTTTTATTGAAGCGGCGTGGAAACAAGTGAACTAACATGTAGAGATCAAAACGATTGTAATGTAGTATGTGTGGACATAACCGTTGATAAGTTTTATCACGTATAGATCCATGTAGTGATATATTACATCCACTAATGAACCACATTGGTCCAGAGAGATTTTATTCCCTGAATTATGAGGCCGCTGTCACCTTGACCTCGACGAGACAATCGCGCAGACGGCAAACGACCGACCTTGAAATTCACTATTGATTGGGAAATATAAACGTACCGGTAGATTCCATCATGATATGCTTGATGTGCCACCGCATCCAGATTTAAATTTATGTATTGGACCTGGAGCAGTATATGCCTTACGGAAATCTCTAAAGCGAGGCAATAGTACTTATATATAAGTATTTGTGATGAATTGTGATTTGTGATCAAGAAAATTGACTTACACAAACTAGTTTCTTTATAGAACTGTAATTATTTAAATTATTTATTAGCAGTGAAAGTTACATACTATATAATATAAATCGTAGAACCTTCAGTTGCTTACGTAAAAGTCGGCGGCCGCTCTTCACTGGCAACATTTCATACAATTTTATACTTAAAGTGTTGATGACTGAGCCACCCATGGCAATAACTGGTGGAATATTTTATTCTTAACGTTTAACTAGTGACGTGACAAATTTATAACAGTAAAAAAGACATGACGTCTCACAGGCTACTACTTTTAAAGTTAGATTTTGTCATTAAATTGCGTCTGGATGATTTAAAATTTTGTTGATATTTATCTCTTGGAATCTAATGAAACAAATGTAAATTAATTTAATAAATTTCGTATTATTTTTTTTTAATATGATAATTAACAATTTCATTAGGTGCTTTTGCTATAATCGCCCGCTTGACAGGCGGGTTGGCGATCGCAGTTAGGTTGAGTAGTACGCGGAGGACTCTGCTGCCCTAAGCAGGGGTCTTACAGCTTAGAAAGGTCCCTGGAAGACGCGGGCCGCTTCGGACAGGTGCGCGTGGAGGACTAAAGGAGAGGCGGCAGTGGACGTCCTATGGCTGAGATGATGGTATTCTTCTTAGGCACATATGAGCAAATAATGTTTTTCCAATGGCCAGAACGAAGGCATTGAATTCCTCTTCAAATGATGGACTAATCTATAATAAATATTAATAATATAAACTCGTGGGCTGGAATTGACGTTTTTTAGTGCTTTTTGTCATTTTGCACTAAAATGAAAACAAAATTCGAAAAAATATTTGTTTGACAACTATGGAATGTAGCCTCATAGGCTACGTCCGATTTTCTAATTAATATCACTTACCTGTTATACAACGGGTGACACATCTGCCCCGTTCCGCGGTCGTTTGAGCATCAAAACAAAAGCTACTAAGCGCGGAGTCGCGGCAAGCGAGGGAAAGTGGTCAATTTTGAGAATTTGCAAAACACGCGACGCCTGTGGGACTACACGTCACTAGTCAAGTAACTAAATCGAGTCATTAAATTAGTTAATAATTTTGAAATGAAGTGATCATCGTATAACTTGTTTAATAAAGTCAAAGTAACTATTACTTCATCAATTGACTTAATGCAAACATGAGATATTAATTAGTGTAAAATTTCGAGGTGACGTAACATTTCCTAAATGTTTTAGCGGAGTGTCGCTTCGGATTGCGGCAACAGTGTTGTCGACTACAGAAATATCTGGGTATTTAACCTGTTCGACACTCACACCGATTACACTAACCATACGAGGAAAAACGAAAGGGTAGTTATTGAATTTAAATTTTTCCACAGATCATTTTAATTCTGTTTTAATTATTTTTAGAACTCTAAATAGTGAATCATTTATTGTATAGTAATAGATTATCTAAAAGTGAAAATACATTTTAAAAGCTTCCATATTGACGCGTCGCATTGACAACCTCCTATTGATAATATTCGTTAAAAATGTCTTATAGATTTTGAATCGGTATTTTGTATTATCTCCCGCGGGGCCATGTATTTCTTTCATCGCTCAACTGGCGTGTCAAGTCGGCAACACATCTGACAACAAAGCTGGGATTGCGGTGCGGTTATCCGTGGGCGGTGATGATCGCATACTATTAAGAGAGCCGCCTGCCCTTTTGTTCGCCATATAATTTTAAATAATGATTTAATTAGATCTGCAACCATATTGTATTGCAGTTCAAGAAGCTCATAATGTGAAGCAAGTCCAGATTGCCTGCGGTGTAACAGTCGGCGAACGCGCGACGCGTCCAATGCCCCATTCTTTGCCCCGGCAAGTCTAAATCGGGTATCGTTCCTGGTCTAATTTCGTCCCGCGCTTCCTCTTGCATAACTAAGACAATTGCTTACGACTACGCATATACCCACTGCAAGTTGAATGACATCTCGTGGCATAGATCACCCTTTGAGCATTGTCTTGATGTGACGTGTTCCTATGATCTTTCCAGAGCAATTTGAACTTCGCTTAAATATTAACTCATTTAAATCGTGTCTCCAACAGAAATAATGTGATATAATAGGAAGGAAGGATTAAGAGCTTTAAAGTTCATCACTGAGCTTCTAAATTGCAATGTCGTTCAATTACCGAACATTACGAAAAACGGTAAATCCAAGATTAGCTCCCAAACAAATGTATAAATCAGTGACTTGTTGGTGTTGAAGACACAGCGCCGCTATATGGTTGATGAACCGCATTCATAAATATTTCTCCGGTGTTGACTCCGTTAGTAAGCACGCAACGGCGCCTGACTTTCCTTACATGGTACCTAGTGGAGCATTTCCCTGCAAACAAAGGGTCGCGTACTGTTTGCACTTTGCATAGTTAATTTTGCTTGTTTGCGATTTGCGTACGCTTTTTTTTTTAATGAAAATCACTATTTTGTGTGACATCCAAGCGTTTTGATTCCCGGTTTACCGAAAAACCGAAACTTTGTATTGAAGGAAACATATCGTTTTAAATCATGAAAAATATATAACGATCCAATTAATTCATAACTTATAGATAGACGGTAAAATCATTAATTAGTGTCTTAATATTGGTGCACCCGTGGGAGAACCATGTTGAAGCATTTGCTAACGCACTAATTGGGCAGGCTCGTCCGATGTGATACCACTGGCTCACAGAATCTTCAACGTGAAATGGTAGTTGTGCTTGAAATTTTACATCTACTGTGTTTCGTTGAGTGAGTGAGGCCATTAAAATACCGCTCAAGCGGGGTAAAAAGCTGGCAACACAAAGATTCGCGGACTATGGTGCGGTTGTCCATGGACGGTGGTGTTCTTTTACCATATAGGAGACCCACCTGCTCCGTTGCCCGTTATACCATTAAAAAAATAAGATAAGTTATTATTGAGTTGTTAACTGTTTAATCCATTTTAGAATAGCTAATAAAATAACTGGAAAATTTCTTGCAATAACTCGAGCAGAGATGATATGAAACTTACATTCAGGTAATTAAATAATTTCATATGTCAAGACAGATCACCGGGCAGTGACTGATAACAGGAACCTCCACCACGAGTATTGCTCTTATCGTTCAATCGTTGACCACTCTAAACCATTCTCTGTATATATCCACTATATACTCTTCTTTATTATATCATATGAATAATTAAATAAATTCCCTAATCTCTGCGACTTAACTTATGTTAGAAATAAATACAATAATTTTACTAATACAAAGGATTTAGAATGATCGTAATATTTGCACAAAGAGAAATTTTGGTCTGAGAGAAACAATGTTGCTAAAAATAAATTATTTTTGCTGAACACAAATCGCACTAAAACTTCATTCTGCACCAATTAAGCTCACTGTTTAACATAAGAACACGTAATTAATTTACTTTGAAGTTTTATTTGAAAGGAATATGCTATTTAGAATGTTTGATGTTAATGTAATGTTAAGAAAAATTAAAGGCCTGAATGTGATCACACACCATTAATTCCCTTCGAACCGCATCCGAGTCTATTCTTCTAGTAGGGTAACCATCTTAGATGTAATGAATGTATTTAACTAAATGTTGAAATATGTTTAGTAGGTAATAAATGCAGAATCCACTATCAAAAGGTGCTGGTGACGTTCTAAGTTTATACTATACTATAAAATAAAGTAATCTTATCGATACACACAATTGGCCAAAAATGCCGCGCCGATTTGTATGAGATACGTAAAAACCTCAATTATTGTTTTATTTGTTACATAATATACATATGTAATAGTTTTGAATGATTCCGAGACATCTGAAGCTGTTGCTTTTGAACACTTAATATAAGTGACCATTAAATTAAATTTAAATAATAATAAAAAATTATCGTTGTTTTAAGAAAGAAATAGACACAAAAAATAAACTTTAAAATTACTTACTTTTTCTGCACATATTTTTTTTGAATAGACTACATATATCGGGCGCCATATTACGTGCGCACGCGCCGCTGAGCGCCGACTAGCTAATTAATTCATGCCCTTACTTTTCTTAGAGATTGTAGACGAGTTTTTATCCTAGGTATCTAGTGTTTTTGCTTTTGCCTTAGACAATGCTGTACCGTTTTGTATTTCCATTTCTCAATTGCGCACTGTTTTATATATCATATGTTTTTTTTATCTATATCTACAAATTTAGAAAATTGGAAATGATAGAAATTTATATTATAATTGGGCTTACAGTATGCTATACTCATGTGTATTTGATACATATATTTAGTTAATATACATAACAACATTTTTGTTCTAATATTTTTATTTTGTATATATTTTGAGCGGAGGATGGGTAGATCCTCAGCCCGCTGTCTGTTTATGAGGTGTATCTGTATATTATTATGTTCATTGTATAGTGTATTGTGTATTTCAACTGTGTATATTCTAGATTTGAATGTTGTAAATTATACAAGGTCAATGTCTCCTACATTACTTTACAGACGTAAGCTTTCATAATGCAATTAAATTATTACACTCGCCACCGGAAGTCCGCTTCCTCACACCACAATACAATGTAACTTGGCTCATAATGCATTTCAAAGGCGTCCACGTATGCTTAAACCTCTGTAGGTAATGGGAGCGCGCGCTCCAAGCGTTTTACCAAAAAGCATCTCCTCTAATTGTAAACAACAAACATATAAGAAAATACACGTCGAATTGATAACCTCCTATACGGCTTTGGTAAAGTCGGTCGAAAAAACTTGCATTTTTTATGCTGCTGCCGATTAAATATTTAAAGAGCCGGTAACGCATTTGTATCCCTGCTGACGTTAGGGATGTCACCGGCCGGCGTACTTTGAACCGCTGAGCTACAGCTTCTTCTAAATACACGTGTATAATGTATGCGATGTGAGTGTTTTACCCCAATAGGTACTTTATGTGGTCGCACTGGTTGGTCAAGGGCGCCCCGACCGTCTCCAAGGTCGCGCCTTTGACCGAACAAACGAATTCGCGAAAATATTTCGAATAACAGTTTCCTAAATTCGTCGTTATACTCTCTGATATAAGGATGTGAATGCTGTGATATGTGTGCGATTTACGACGTTTTGCCGTACGTCGTTGAGACGATAAAGGACTCGTCCAGAGCGTTGCCATTTTGAAGGTTTTTTTGGTCGCAACTATTGAGAATCTCCATACTAGACATAAAGCTTTGTACCGGCAATGAAATGTACCAGGAGTTTTTTGTAATTTTAATATCCCTTCGTGCTCGTCACCAGAGCAAACCCCTGAATCGGGAAAACGTTTATAATAAAAACAGGTCTTTTTGCATTGACATGGATCACCTATGTGACTAAAGTTAGAACTGCGTTGAATTCAATTGTCTAACAATGGGTTTTCCTCAGTATATTTGTCAATGTTGACATATCCGCGTTTGTCGTCTTAATTTTTGACCACAGTCTTTATGTCCATTTAACCAAATAAATCTGTAGGTGATTTTATCAGATTTGGTCGCATTTTCCGTAAGAATAGCATAGGATATCATGTTACATTGCTAGGCCAACAAACCAATTGGCTAGATAAGTTTTTCATTGGTTCTCAATAATTTTACGTTAACATTACTTGAAACTATAATATTCAATGAAACATATGTATATAGAAATTTTATTATCATAAGTTTCTTTATTATAAGAAAATAATAAAAATGCAGTGTGTATAAATCCTCTTTATTTCTACCTTGGTATTAATCCTTATCAAAATAGATTAGTTCAATTTTCAATAATTTTATATAACTTTTTGAATTATTCGAATCGGACATTCCATTCGAAAGATATCTTGAAATTAAAACTATAAGTATTAGAAAAATGCCGGTTCACCCCGCTGGGCTCGGCTGCTATATAGTATGCGATGTAGGCGTCACGGGGCGCGGGAGGGGAGTCCATAATTTATATAGCAAAACAACGTTTGCTTGGTCGGCTAGTATATAATAATTTGATGGGTAAAGTTCAAGTACCTATCTGTGGTCACAAAATTAGCTTCGTCTACATTTGAACCGTGTTCATATCTACTCATTGTATTTGCATCTCATGAAAGGAGGCTATTTGTTTGATAACTATTATGTTAATTGGAGTTTAGTCTGTTTTGTTTACCTAACATTATTTTTAATTTGATCCAATTGGTATTTTTTATGAAATTGCCAAAGATATTTCTTAGAACACGTGATGTCTATTTGCAGTTTGTTTTGTTTTATTGCAAGACACTTATTCTTATTGTTTTCTAGTTCTATGAAATTTGTATCGATGTTTTTGGTGATACTCCAACTTTTCAACAGCCTAAGTCATTGAACCGACGGCTTTTTCTTTAAGCGCTGTCAGCTAACGTACGTTTTTGGCAACGCGCAATCACATTCTATTAATATGTAGGTAGTTATTTATAAGTGAACTTAAATAGAATAGCG
The DNA here is from genome assembly GCA_010014985.3 of Delias pasithoe. NCBI lineage: Eukaryota > Metazoa > Arthropoda > Insecta > Lepidoptera > Pieridae > Delias > Delias pasithoe. The sequence continues at coordinate 11,451 of JAAAKR030017784.1, forward strand.
TGCGTCAGAGTGATTGCCAATATTATGATATTGGTTAAAATTGAAATGTAGCGGCTAATGCCTCTCATTATTCAGATGACGGCCCAAGTCCTAAACCCTTCATATGAGTCCCATGACCTGTGGCGCAGGGCAAGTTATGCTGACCACAACCATTTATTGCTTAGTTAAGATAAGGAAGGTTTCTTACATGAAATATGTTTCTTATACAAATTGAACAATTATCATTTTGTTATAAAATTAATGAGCCTATTGTGAATTCTTTCACAAAGCTTTGTTAGAATTCCTTAAAAATTAAACACGGCCGTTACATAAAAGTTGTTTGGAATGTTTCATTATGGCGCAGAATATTGCTAGTTAAATGATCACAAAAGTATAGTTAAATATTTTAAACGCCTTTTTAAAGGTTTTAAATTGTGAATTTTAAATAATGAATAAGCATCAAAGGACAAACCTATTATTTTGAATATTACTTTACGAAAATCTTCACGTTGCAAGTCTGTGATTGTGAATAATTTCCTTTCACTGAACCATTAAAGTACCATATTGTCATTTCAATATAAACGTATTTCAATGAAAAAGCTTATGATACGATACCACAAACTATTTTAAGTTTTCCACACAAGCGCTTTAAAATAATGTCATAATAAACAATACAAGTGAATAGAATCACGTATTTTTGATAGCATGTCCATAAAAAGTGCACTATTCACTTTCAGAGTTTGCTGTCTGAAGCTGGATCCGGGTTCGATACCCTGAGACCTGATCTACATTTCGACTTGTTTGACTAGATACGTCCTAGATAGATTTGAGAGATCTCTCAGTATTGAAGCTTTCATATTTTACTTGATTTCAAACGGCGATATGTTTCGATGCTATCATTATCTTTGATTTTTATTCTTTTATCCTCCTTACTACAAACTAGGTTCTTAATATTATGTATAATGGAACGCATGCCGGGGAAAAAACTAAAATGTTGTCATATTACGAGCATAATACAAATTTGTTTGTACGAAATCGCTCTATGATTTACTAAACGTAAGGGATATGTAAACGAGGCCCCTAAGTATTAACTATTAAGTACTTTAGCGAGCTGGTGTCCTAATATATCATTGTTTATCTTAATAAGGAAGAGTAGTGCAGGTGCTAGATAATTGTACGTAGACACGTGTTACAAGTTCAAGGGCGGTCCGTCGGTTGTTGATCCTTGCTTTTTGCCTGTCAGCGGTTTGCGCAACCGCCGCGCCCCGCAAACTGTAGCGTGACGGTGAAGTAGATAGGGTTGGCGCGCCGAATATTAAAAAACACGTAGCGCTCATCTACGAACAATATATCAACCACCTGTAAACGATTAATTAATCAATGTTATTTTCGTTAATGTTACCCATTCTTCTTCTTCTTCCTTATAGTTTCATATTGTACTCAGCTTTATTGGTTTCATTTTTCTACTTTATATTAAATATTCTCATAGTACATTTTCATGTTTGCCAAACCACAAGAGGCCACCAGCATAAGTGTCGGATTTTTTTTATCAATAATGAAATTTATTTTTGCAAACTTTTGAAATTGTATTTCTAGACTTAACTGCGAGCACCGATTTTTAGTCGAATGAGTTAATTGATCAACAGCTTTAAAAGCTTTGTGCTACCAACCCTATTCTACAATAGTTATGAAGGGAAGATACAACTTAAGAAATAATGGCAGTGCAACTTTTTAAATTGTTTTGTTACACATTATCTTACTTAATAGTATACATAAAAATTAATGTCTGTTAAGTTTGACAATTTGTTAGGATACGGAATATGAACACTATTATCTCAACACTATTATTATTTCTAATTGTACAACTATTTTAGAAATATAATTTTACATTTGATAACATTTCCAAGACGAGTTTTTCTCTTGTATAGTTCGCTCATTAAGTCTTAAGTACTTACGTAATTTTATAGTAGGCTTATAAAAATTATTTTTTCCGTCGTATTTAAAATTTTTTGATACTTTCAACTTTTAAAATAGTCAACATCAGCTATATTCAATTAATTTGTAATGAACGAGATCTTGTACTTCTAAATATGAATTTATTTCGATTGCGGGCCCTCGCCGAACAGTCATTAAAGTAATAAATATTATATATTATTAACGTCAAGCGAGTACGTAGTTTATCGCGTCCATTGTGTTATTTTTTTGTATTATTTCAACGTCTTCATTTGTCATTGTTTGCTTGCATTCCTCAAGGATATTACGGCTGATTACTTTTACAGGTGTCATAATAACATTTTTCTTCTTCTGCAACGTTCAGAGTTCTTTCGCGCTGTTACATTATGTTTGGATGATATCAAGACCATTTACATTTTAAACATATATACACATAAATAAAGCTTCAAACAGTCAAACCGAAATATTCAAGAAGAATACAATTTTCCTTAATTATTTATGTATTTGTGTTTTGTTGTAAAAGTGTCAGACACGACTAATAAAAAAATGTATGTGAAGAAAATGCATTTTCTTCAATTATTTAAAATTCGCAGCTCTCCGCCGGTAAAGCAGTTATAGTATCCACCAATAAGAAGAAGGCTGTCGAATTGTCGATACAGTAGGGTTACATGACATTACAAATTGGCCCGTGAGCATAGAAAAAAAAGATGGAGATTGCTTACTTCGTGGAAAAACCCATCGTACAGTTAGAGTAATAAAACACGATTTAAATAGTAATAATTCAATTTTTAGTGTCGTTTCTTTGTTGACAGGTAGGACTATAGAGTGTTCTTATTTTTTGTGTGTAAATATAGATTCCATAAAGTTTATATAACTGACAAATTTATTGAATGAAAACTTTGTTTACAGCAATACATGAAATATAATTACTACATCTTATATATGTTTAGAGTATAATTTTCTAATTTGTTAAGTCACCATCGACTACGCATTACGTTGAATCTCAATCCTTATATAGTTACCGGTTGAGTATTTGGCGATTGCGCGGGCGCAGCTGAGTCAACGGCCACTCGCTTAAATAGTTACAAGGCTATCCGCCACCTGAGCTGAGACCTAGCTTACATTTTACTACCTGGCCTGAATACCTAGACATTTTCTTATCAATTACCTCGTTACCTATTTATTTTATTGCGTAAATTATTACATATAACAGGCTATTTCAAAATTCTCTTTCTTATCACAATATTAGCAGAAACGTGTTAATATCGTCTCTTATAACAAATATGTAACCTAAACAAAACATTAGAACTCGTTAAATTTAATTGTATAAACATTTCATTATTATAATAATAAACCCAAAGAAAGGAACTCTAGTGCACGTGTTGTAATTTAAGTTTTTATTAATGCTAAAGAATTATTACTCGGATTATATATCAAAAGGAAACGTTGCAAGTGATGGCTGCGCGATACTATTACAAAGGATATCTGTTTTCCTACAATTCGCTTCATTTATCTTTAGAAGAATAAGTTCTTGGAAAAATCAAATTTAATCAAAAGATCAAAATGAATTTGAATCGAAAATAGACAGGTTTTCTCGGAAAACTCTGGGGTAATCGTGCAAGACGAAATAAGATTGGTTTTTGCAGTCGCAATTAAACGATATACATCTCTAGGTATTGTTTGATCTTTATAAAACACGTTAAACAACAGGTTGTCTTGCCATAGCATTTGTGGATCTATGATTTTGAGTAGAATATATTTAATTTGGAAGTAGAATAAAGCGGAGTCACTAGTAATGACGGTGCAATACGATGTAACTGGACACTGTGGTTCAAGCGT
>JAAAKR030018661.1:1196-17626 GCA_010014985.3 Delias pasithoe
AATATTGTAAATATATTTTTTATTTTTTTATGGTATAACAGATAACGAAGCAGGTAGGTCTCCTATACGGTTAGAGAGCATCGCCGCCCATAGACAACCGCGCCATACTCCGCGCACTGGTTATACAGGCTTTTTCGTAATTATTTAAAATATATATTCCTACATTTTCATAGAAGTATGGATTATAGAGCTAACTAACTAGAACTAAGTTATAGTGTATGTACTGAACCTTTCTAACCTGTAGTTTTTTATATAAATAGTACTCTCATAGGAAATACTAATTCGTAAAGCATAAAAAAATGTGAAATATTTTGATTTACGTGAGATTATATCAAACATTGAAAATTATGAAAAATTAACGAGAAAGTATTGTATGTCCTATAGGTCCTGGTTCCTGTCAAAAAGTCCAAGACACTAGCATACGGGATTGGTTTTATTGCGATGGTTGCAGCCATTGCGGTTGTGGTGACACTTATAGTGGTGTTTTCCAATAATATAGGAGGCACAGAAATAACCACCACCACTCAGGTGAACATAATAACTTCAAATATTTATTCTGTTTGAGAATTTGATCTCTGCAAAAATTAATTTAAAGTTACTTTTAAATCTTTTTAAGTACAGTTTTTATTAATTAAGGTATGCAATATGTGACCTTTGTATTAAAGCTAAAATTTTATAGCCGTTTCTGTTCACTGAAAATTGTGATGTGTTTTTTTTAGATAATGAAAGCAAATAAACAATTATCACTTGTTGTAATAGGCACCATCAACAGTTACCCCTACTTCCACTACAACAACACCAGACCCTGGTACGACGGAGACTTCATCAACATCTCCGCCTACAATACCTGACACGACCCCGACGCCGTCTCCACTACCAGAAATTGATTTAGATGCAATTCTGAATGGACAATTCTCTGGAGCAAATTTCAACGGCACCTGGACTTCCAGTAAGTTTTTAATGATCGATTGTAACATCCGCCCTGATTCATCTTCAAAGAAAAATATACCTACTTTGTGGATTAACCTAACCTAACCTATTTTTTGTTTTTTATATAACTTGTTTTATGTATGTTTGTGTTTGTTTCACAAATAAGTATTCAAAATAGCTAGACTATATGAAATGAAGAATCATCAAAATTGAAACAAAGCTACTTCGTTAATATTAAGTCCTTCCTTACATATGAAATTGGCGTTTTGTATGGGAGGAACAAAAAGTCGAATATTTTTAATAAATAGCTGTACAAATTTGAATTTGGGATTCCTTACCAAAGAGGAGAACGTCGTGATTAAAGTGGCCAGTACGAAATACGCCAATTATATATGTAAGGACCTAATAGTAATAAATTGAACATCAAAAGATAACCATGAAGCTTAAGCGTAAGATTTTGGTTACAGGTAATGAGATACTATTCCGTAACATCGATGGCAATCTTGTAAAATATAATGTGGATGAGGAAGACACGCTTCTAGTTGTGGCCAACACGTCACAGGTAACGTATAGATACTTACTATATAAAATATTTACTGCCAATAACAATATATATTAAATGATTATTTAGTTGATTGGTCAGCTCTAGATCTACATATTTTTCTTGTACATATATATTGACAGTGTTATTAGTTTAAGAAACTAAATCCCTTCATTTGTTATATAAAAGAATTTTGTTTTGTTTCAGTATTTATTAAATTCTTATAAATTCAGTGAAACGTCAGCGGATCAGAGATACATCGCACTGTCTTTTAATGAAGAACTTGTAAGTATTTTCAATACTTGGTAATGTATACACAAATATCATTAAACTACAAGCTAATCGTGTAAGAAAATATATAAATCGCAATTGTATCAGCGCGCCGGCGGCAATGTGCAATCTTACAAAAGCGATATGATTTACCATTTACGAACCTCAATTATATCGATAGATTTTTAAGAATACACAAAATGAAACTACGATAGAATATATAAGTTTATTTATTTCTAGGTGTACAGATACAGCTTCCTATCACACTATGTAGTTATAGACATACAGACTAAAGAAGAATATCGCGTGAAGCCACTAGATGTCACTGAACAAGACGCCGTACTTCAAAACTTTCGGTGGGCTCCGTCGGGCGCTGGTTTCGCTTTTGTCTATGAAAATAATGTTTATTACCAATCAAGCGTGACTAATGATGTAATACAAGTGACTAACAATGGCCAAAGGAATGTGATCTATAATGGCGTGCCTGATTGGGTTTATGAAGGTGAGTAGCTGTCCAGCACAAATTAAAATGAAATATCGTCACAAAAATACAGAAAACCGGTGATCATTAATTGTCCCGTCGTGATGATGAATTATGATGTGATGATGAACTGCGGACTTCTGGTGTATTTTCATTTTTATTCATTGCTTAACCACGGTGTTGTTAAGCGAAAACATCTTAATACCAAATTCGAATTATCTACTAATTTTACAAATTAAAAGTAAGTTATCGGTATTTTCTTTATCTCTATCGTACCCCCAATTAGGCTACATACAATAGGAAACTTGTCTCCAGAAAAGTAAAAACGCTTCTTCAACAAATTATCAAGCGAAGCAAACGAACTATCACTCGATTTAAATCGTATATTAAGAAAAATATACGTCGTATTACAAAGTAGTTGCGATTTGGACGCTAATAGCTCCACTTTGTAATGATGTAATTGAAAAAGAATTAAATATGTTCTGTGTTGGATTTTTTTTTATTTAACATATAATTTGTTTTCTATCCAATACAGAGGAAGTTTTCACATCAAACAACGCTATCTGGTTTTCAAGAGACGGTAACACCTTAGCGTATGCCACATTCGATGACAGAGATGTTGGTATAATGAAGATTCCTAATTTCGGGATTCCAGGATCCATTCAGCATCAATATACTTCACATCGTGAAATTAGATATCCCAAGGTATACTAATATTACTTTTATGCATATTTATAACTTTCAAATCCTGCGCAAAATCTCATCATTTAATATTATAAATATGATTTATTTACTGTACATTAGTAGAGAAGTGATTTAAATTACAAGCTATTTTTTATAATTAAATTACTTCTTTAAAATGTGTATGAGAAATGATTTAATAATAGCGAAGTATACTTAAATACCGAAGGACACGTGAACAATCCATTAGGGTTAGCTAACCGGAATTATATGATTATGTGGGTAGCCCTGTAGTACTAATATGTATAAGTTAAGTACCTACAACTCATGTCCGCCTAATGTTTTATACGCTGATATCTTTGGTAAACTTTTAATATGTGTAATTTAAACAACGATTTACTTTAATGGTTGGATATGTAAGGGAAAACCTTAGACAATAATAAATATAGAGTACATTCAAATCACAATAGGAGCGCCGGAATAAATTATAAACGTTGTAGTTTACCGAGAGGGATGCAAGTTGACATTAATTGTCCTTGGCGCAAACTCTTAACTAAGTTTATAGTTTGTTTAATGTTATTGCATTGTTTACCCAACGGATGTTAAAATATGTAAGTCTCTATAAAACAAGTATATGTTGGATATTCTCATTTAAAAGTTTTAAAACAATTTATTAGTTAACTTGTTTACGCAGGCCAGTAAAGTAATATATAAGCTCCTATTTTAACATTTTTAAAGAAATTTATCTTTAAACAATGTTAAAATATTATATAGACAATACAATGTTAAAATATATAATATTTTAAAGTATAGTATAGTATTATAATAAAGTATAGTATTATATAGTTATTTAAGGATACAGATTTGATCAAATTAATAATTTTTTAGTATGACTTTTCATTTTTAGAACTTAGCTTTAAATTTTTTAATTAGGCACATTGCCTGAAAGGCATCTATCCCATAACTGACGTGCAATTGTTTTTGTAAGAAAGAAACCGATCGTTTAAACTAAGACATTTTTATAGCTATATGTCGTGACAAACGAGTAAAGGTTTATTATAATAAAATAAATTTGTACGCAAGGTTAACTATACATTGATAGAAAAATATGTCCCACTGTGTTTCATATGGTATGTATTTGAAATGTATATATTTCTTTATCTTGCAGTCCGGAACAAGAAATCCCGCAGTATCATTTACTGTAAGGAGCTTAGTAGGTAACAGTCAAACCACTTACAACGCTCCTACTGATCTGGACGAGTAAGTTTATATACATTTTCATGGCTCTTATATTTTTGTGAAAATTTCTTAAGACGACGGTATTGCAGGTTATCTTGATCACCAGTTCGAATTTGAGTCCTAAAACTGTCTTACCCATAAAAATGACTTGCTGAAGCAAATACCGACGCACTAATTGCGTCAAATTGTCTGTAGTGATGACACGTACTCACCGATACAATCTAATACCAACGTGAAATTGTACACAGGCTCACGAAGTTAAGCGCCGTAGAAAGCCGGCATTGGCAACTTGATTTCTTATTATGGCGATCTCTTATTATCTATATAGATATTATATTTTCCTGAATATATCAGAGGAACTGTCTGCCCGGTTGTCCACTCAATAAAAAAAAATCTTGAGCTGTACGATATTTAGAAATCTAATATTAGATACAATCATATCTATGTGATTCATAGGCATTACTTAATTATGAGAGCAATCATATTCCAGCAAGAGAATACGAAGGTATGATTCGGTTTTCATAATCGAATACTAATAAATTATTCCTGAAAAGAAAATGATGAAATATGGTAGAGCCATACCCGATGGGACATAGTCGGCATTGTCTATATATAGACGTATAGTATATAGTCAATACGATTATATTGTATATAGGTAATTACGAGTATTAGTAGTAGGGTACATATTTATATATATTATATATGATTTTTTTGTTAGCTACAAACCAATTGAAGGTTATATAAAATTTATGGATTTCGTTTATTATTTATTTTACTGGGAATACTTTTTCTTTCGATTCCATTGAAGGAGGTGGACCAATTGGATGCGTTTTTTACTTTATCATTTTTTATTAGCTTTTAGTTATCGCTTAGCTAATATTATTATCGGACTATATGAATAAAAATTAATTTTAGACCAATCCTGAAAGAAGTAACTTTCGTAAACTCAGACACGATTGGTGTAATGTGGAGTGATCGAGTTCAGACACAGTTTGTGGTTGAGCTGTGTTCTCTAGGGACCGCTTGCCAAAGGGTATGTTAGTCATATGTTTTACTTCAGGCAATCTTTTGGAAACACTATCATGGATAATAGCGTATTGTGTAATTTTATCAAGTAATGAAATACTTCAGATATCGTAAATTAATTTTTTCGATTTTATTTCCTTCAATAGGTTAGATGAATATTTATTACAATTTAATATCCTACATTTTGAATGAAATGGGCTCACTGAGATAAGAATTCTCTTAGTTGCTTTATTTAATATTGTTTGTGGTAATAATATTTACTACTTTATTTCCAGATCTACAACTACACTCAAACCAATGGTTGGGTTGACAATATTCCTTTAATTTTTAATGAAAATGGCACATCTTTCATTACAATTTTACCATTTGTAAGTATTAATCATACTACTTAATAAAATGTTATTATTTTTATATAATTAACTTGACTGCGTAACGGGGGACGTGACATGCGCTCTGTGTAGCCGAGTAATGAGGCTGCTATGATTATTATGTTTTGTTCGACACTTAATACGTTTCAATTACAGTGCCCTGTAGACACAAATTCGTACTGTGTTTTGAACAGTTATAAAACGTAACATTATAAACTTAAAACAATTATAAATAAGTGATAACCATACGTATACGTACTCTAAAAAATATATTAAGTGCCAGAAAATAAAAATTCGTCCGTTTACAAGCCTTATATTTTTAATCATCTGTGAACTTAATCGTGAATAAAATTTTAACTTTTTTCAGGCAGTTAATAATGTAAATTACAAACAAGTGGTACAGGTATCCAGTCCCTTCCCTGCCTCTACTCTTGTTGGTCTCTCAAATACTGCTCATACTGTACTGAAGATACTTAAATGGACTTCGGATGATGTGATGTAGGTATTACGAAAGATTTTGATATTCTGATCAAGAACTGAAACTACCATTAATAAACCTGATAAGAAATTATTACAAAAAGTAATTTCTCTAAAGGTCTATTATATCTATATCATAAAATCTGTGATCCATATTGATTTTTATTATTTTTGTAGCTGGTATTTAGCAACCAGGGAGGGTGATAGTACAGAGCAGCACGTCTACAGCCTCAGCTCATCTGGAGTTACTTGCTTCACCTGCAACATCCGTAGACCCGATGGCGAGCTGTGTCTTTTTAATGATGCCGTTATGAACGATGAAGGCACCAGAATCACGCTCAATTGCAACGGTCCAAATGTACCGCAAGTCTTTATTTACAATACGGTGAGAGTCTACTATTATATATAGTATTAACTAAACTTTTTTGTTCTAACTATAGCACCTATACTTCATTATACCGTAGTTGTTTAGAAATTCCTGTAATCTGATACTAAAACTTGTAAAATCAGATTGACAAAATTAAACCACGCGCCAAAAGTTTTAGGATGGAAATCGGGTTATTTTGTGGGATTTATTGAGTTTGCTGTGGGATACAAGTCAAATAAAAACATTTTTGCTCAATTTTTATTCTGATAAAATGTTATTTCTGTATAAAGGTTCATTAGGAAAGCGAACGGAGAAGTTTATGTTAATCTTACATCTATTACACAATATGACGTCATTTACAGTCACCCTTTAATATTTTCAACACCTATCCTCCCTATGCGCGCGCCTCTATAGGCTCTATAATCTATACAATAAAAGATAGAGTCTATAGCGCGCGACGACTAGAGAGCAGCTCGCCTCGCCCACTTCCGTTCGCTTTTCTAAAGTATTTTTATTTCATGGTATAGCGTCCAACGGAGCAGGTGGGTCTTGTATAGGGTAAAAGAACACCGCTGCCCATGGACAACCGCATAGTCCGCTTATTGGTTGTGTTGCCGGCTTTTTATGCCGCGTAAGCAGCATCTTAGGGGCCTGCGATATTCTTACTCACTCAGCGAAACAAAAAGTACAATTTCAAGTACAACTACCGTTGCACGCTGAGTATTCCATAGTGACTAAGTACTCTATAGTGACGCAAGTTTTGTCAAGTGAATATTACCACGATTCATGATAGTCTTTGCTCTGCACTTAATTCAATTAATATTATTAATTTCAGAATGGCGACCTCGTGAAAGTGTGGGAGGAGAATAGTGACGTGGCAGAGCTCAGCAATGTTTCACAATTACCCGCTATATTCTGGGAGAGTGTCTTCCTTGGTACTGGTATTCAGGACGGTAAAGTTCTCATTCAAGCGCCACGAGACTATCTCAGCAGGAGCAATTTACCACTACTGATTAATGTGTGAGTATTTTTTTATGCAAACGGTGACAAATGGGCATAAGGCTCCGCTAGGGTAAGCGGCACTCCGCTAATGGACATCTCAGCCTTTGCAAAGCCGCGAGTGTGTTGCCGGCCTGTTAGGTACGCTCTACACTAATAAAGGCACTACGTTCTTGCGTCAATGATACCGAGTTTTCAAGAATAAAACGTAATAGACAAAACACCAATTTTAAAAATGTTGGAAAGTTAGTCATGACTGCTTTGGAATAGGTTTCATGACAACATCGAGTGATAAAGCAAAAAACTTTTCAGTTACGCCGGTCCCGACACAGCCCAAGTAACAAAGCAATGGACAGTAGATTGGGGTACTTATCTGGTCAACCGTTATGGCATCACAGTCGCAAAGATAGATGGACGAGGCTCTGGTCTCCAAGGAACCGATCATATGTTCGCTGTTAATAGGAGGCTTGGTACTGTGGAGATAGACGATCAGATCACAATTACCAAGTAAGTTGATTCCGAAATGAACTATAACTTATATCAACTATATTTTTAACTATAATTTAATTCAAACAATAACATAATAAAACGGCAGGCTTTACATTACTATTATATTTCTTAATTCTACATCTATTTTTTGTGGGTGAGTTCGTCAACGGAAAAAGGAGATAGTTCAATATAACATAGCTTATATATTATAACAGATATTTTTACGAAAATTTGTAGTGCCACAAATTCTTTTATATTATATGAAAGTGAAAAGAAAAACATATGATCTAAAAATATGCAATATACCAATATAACCAAATTCGCTGGACGAAACAAATTAAACGTAGATTTATATTATAAACTCTATTACGGAGATTCGTATGCGGCAATGATGTTAAATAACTATTCCCATTAATAATTCCAGGTTCCTCCAGGACCGCCTTGGGTTCATCGATAGAAACCGCACCTGTATCTGGGGCTGGTCATATGGCGGCTACGCATCTTCTCTAGCTTTAGCCCGCGGTGAGGATATCTACCGATGCGCTATCGCTGTTGCACCGGTTGTCGACTGGCACTATTATGGTAAATTATATTAATTGGCGTAAACTCATAATAAAATTTAGCGCTTAGAGCAAAAATGTACTGTAATAGCCTCTACTAAAAATTATAAACAAAAGCGGCTATTTTTTAATGTCGATTCGAAATGAAATTATCTAATGAATAATCTATTTAGTTTTATTGTAGTTAACAAAGGCACATGCTTATGTATTAGATATATTATAACAAATATACATATTTAAAGGTATCGACATTCAATAAAAAGCAGCGTCTGTTTATTTGTACCGTACGTAAAACTTCATCAATAAAGCAACCCGTATAACTTTGTAAATATACAAGTGCTTGTTGCAACATAATTCTTTAAAATTAATTCACAATACGGTGGAAGCGCTGCCTAGTTAAAACATATTATTATTTCAGATACTATTTACACTGAAAGGTATATGGATACACCCCAGGCCAATTCTCAGGCTTACACAGCCTCTTCGTTACTTACGGATTCAGTGGTATGTTCAATAGTTTTACGCTAGATGGCAATTTACTTCAAAAATTTAACACATCAAAACTTTATTTTTGACGTCTTAAAAGTTGTATAGTCAAATATTAATTACTTTGTAGAATTTATATTATAAAACACGGTAACGTTATTGATTCAATGTTCAATTTTTTGAAACCGCATAATTAACTTTAAAAATATCTTACTTCTCCGTTAATAAATGTCGGCATTTACAAAAAAATATAGGATTGGTTGTTTAAGTATTTATTATTAAACCAGAAAATATCCTCTTAGGTGGAATCGTTTAGGAATAAAAACTATTTCCTAGTACACGGTACTGAAGATGACAATGTACATTATCAACACTCCATGCTATTGTCAAGGCGCTTGCAATTGAAAGATATTTACTTTACACAGATGGTAAGTACTGTCTACTAAGTGCAATTACCACAAGTTTTGGCCTTGCTAGCCATTATATGTAATTAATATTTTCGAAATTAAAAGTTTCTTCCGTTATGTATCATTCTTTTCCCCCTGCGACTTGTGATAAGATATTTTTGTCCATAAAGATTAAGTAACATTGTATTTTCAAGTTTGTCTGTTAAATGTCCATTTCGTTTTGAAAACCTGTAAATAGGAATAAACATTTCTTGAACACCTTTTAATTAACCACAAAGTAAATGTATTAAATGAATTGTTGTATATTGCAGAGTTACACCGATGAAGACCATGGATTAGGTGGGGTCAGGCAACATCTATATCATGCCCTTGAGAAATTCCTAAGAGATAAAATGTTGTAGTGATTTTAAAATAATTAGATAAATTATCTATAAAGGAAGTTATAATATTTTTTCATGATATTCATCACTACGTCACTTTTGTGATATAAGACTAACAGATTCATATCAGTAACTTAATTTTAATTAGAGGAAAGATAATAATCAGAACCAAAGCTAAATGATTACTCTTATGCTTTATTATAACAAGTATTGTTATCATTTAAACATCATAAAATACTAATTATATATATTAGATTACTTTATCTTATGTATTAATAGAGTCCATTGTAGACTAAACTACCAGAATGTACAAAGATTTTCTCTGTTTATAATAAAGTGTGCCAAATGCTATTGTACTAGTTATTCCATTTGATTTTATTATTAGATTATATAGATACATAATATCACTAAGATTCTACCAATTAATGTATATATATATATGTATATATAAAGACAAATCAATTACCAATTTTATTGTTATAGTTAATTTTCTGTAAATAAGACCCTGAAGTATTTTAAATAAATTATTTTGTTTTTAAACCAGTTTTTATAATTTTGGATTTTCATAATTAGTATTATATTTAAACAAATTATATAAGTTCTGGTTAAATTAAAAAATTGCAGATAATTTAAAAAAAGTCCTAAGTTCCTATGCTTTGAATTTGTTAATAAATATTGCAATTGTTTTTTCTATTTACTACTGTTTAGTTGAGGATGGCATACCCATTTCTACAATTGATATTTTGTTTAACGACATTTTTATAATATCAATCACTAATTGATTCTTTATCTGCAAATGGCAAATATCTTCTAATAATCAATGCTAAACTTCAAATAATCTATGCAAACCTTTAATATATAAAAATTATTTCAAAACTTCAATAAAGCATGGATTGAATAACCAAATATGAAATCGTGAATTAAATAATCATGAAAAGCAATAAAAATATATACCATAAAATAATGGTATAATTTTATAGAAGACAAACCATTCTATGCAATACTTATTCCTATGCTAAATTTTAATAAATACTAAATGTAGCATTCACTACAATAGTAATATTACCCTCGCTAAATCGAATGCGATAAATATCCAAGACAGGGCATTCAATAAAGCCATTAGCATTCCTGAAAAATGTACGGCTTTTTTATAATTTTTCAAGTAAGAGTTAAATCTCCGTTAATTTGAAATAATTGTTTCCAAAACTTCGGTTATCTGAGGTGACTCACAGTCATTTTTATGAAATATATATACAATTTATATTTTTATATAACTACGAAATTATAGTGGTCTTTCGTAAATTCGAGCACGCGTGTGCTTCTTTATGTGGGTGTCAGATTTCGTGCACTTCTAGACTAAATACAATGTGTACTAAGCGACGCATCTGTTTGACCTTTACCAAAGTCAGTCCAAATAGCGCTATTTAATGTATCTATTTATGTTATAGGTTATCATTGTGATAGTTCAATAGAGTATAATCACATAGTTGAAAAAAAAACTTTTGATATTAAAACTTTATTTCTTAATTGACATTGGTATAAAATTGTTTAAGATTTTAGTTATTCTAATATTTAAAAAAAACTGTTATTCTAAAAACTTAGTGAATAAGTTGGAGGGCGCGAGCCTTATCCATCCAGTTGGTTCTGGACACGTAGGTTCCACCGAGAATTCTCTCTCCGGTGAAGCCAGTCCTTCCGTGCAATAGCCTAAAGTTGTCGAACACCATTACCACACCTGAAAAACACTTTTTCTATATACTTTCTGGCCGGCAACGTACCCGCCACCCTGCACGGGCTGAGGGTGTCCACGGGCGGAGGACTCCTTATCCTAGATTAACTTCCTTCTCGTTTGCCACCGTTTTCATAAAAAAACTGTACATAATGTTTTTGAGAGATTATCTTGTTCTAACAAAAAACTGATTGTAAAATCAAACCTGGTTTCAATTTGAACTGCCAGTGGTTCTTTTTGTTTTCAATATAGGAAGCAAAATTTTTCAAAGACCGATAGTAAGTTCTGCACTCTTCGCCATTTGAGAATGCCATCGCAGATCGGTCATAAGAATTAAATCTGAAATTTATTTATACAACGTAAAACGCTATAAAATTATGTGAAAGTAATTATAACAAATAACAACCGACGTTAAATAAAAATATAAGCGGTTTTTATTACCAAAAACACTGAATAGCCATAAGATATCATATAAAAAAGAAACTAAATATTTATAATGATACTTCGAATGGAGCGATTTTCATATATTGTATTTCTTAAATACACTTTCATAAAGTTGAAACTGAATTGAATTGAAATGAATAAATAAATTACATATTGCGACTTTATTATCTAAAATAACTCGCAAAAAAAAATTAAAAAATAATGCTAATTAAAAGTACGAATTATTTCAGGTTATATGCAAGCAATAGACTCAAAAATGATTTTTACCGAATTTGCCTCACGTCCTTTGTAATCATGTCAAGTTCAATTGCTGGGGCAGCGTGTCTAAACGAATGCCCATTGAACTTATATTCGGCTTCAACAGGAAAATTTGTGAGGAACCCATAGTCTTTTGGATGACTTTCTTTTAATTTATTAGCAGCATAGAACCCATCAACCATAACAGTTTCACCACCTTCTCCGTTCGAATGCTTCAGGGAGTGAAGGATTTGCAATCTGATAAAAATAACCGTCATGTAATTTTTATCTTGTTACAATAACATAATATTGTAAACAAGATAAAAATAACATTTTAATTGAAGTAACATATATTGGCGAAAATTATCTATAATATGTGGCGGTTATTTTTATATTTTTAGTTCTATATCACCTCCTTATGAGATCAAAGATTTAGGACGTACGAGTAGATACAAAAGTTGACGTCGCTGTTTTTAAATCGTAAGATATCGACTTTAGTACCTCAATATTATAAATTTCGATGTTGTAAAAACGGCTGAGCGGCGATGCAATAAAACGTTAAGTTATAAAGGTAATAAATTTCGTATTTTTATAGTTATCGTTTTCTTTGAATGCAAAAAGATAGAAAATAAATCACTGTAACATTAAGACATTCAAGCCAACTGGGCAATTTATATATAGTTTATTTTCGTAAATATTCTTTGAAAATAATAACAGCTTTAAATAGTTAATCGATATAGGGGAAATTGATTTCACATTCAATTGGAAACAGAAAAAAACTAGAAAGCCGAGCGTGCTACGAAATTAAAGTATTAAGTGATAAATTATAATTGATTGCTGTTCAACTATTAACTGCTTTTCATTAAATATCATCTTGAATCTTTATTTATATATCTATACAGTGATTAATGAAACCTATTTGTATTTACCCAGCAGGTTCGGTGAAAGAAGAAAGATCAGTGTGTTCGGGTAAAGCGATATTCATATATGCTGTGTCATTAAGCGATTCATCCACTTTGATATCCCACGTCCCACCAAAAAGTGTTTCCTGGATACCTCCAAGAGCAACTGCCACTTCTGCTGTGGCATCTAAAGTTGGTTCCACCTAAAAGAAATTGAGCAATGTTTTTGTAAGAAAGACTCACATTTTTTAATAATATAGTTAGGACACCGCTTTATATGTTAATCTGCAATTGTTAAGTCTGTATATTTGCAGATAGTTATTAAAAATAAACTTTTTCCGATAACACACACAAACTTATAAAAATATGATCATCTAATTAGTAATAATCAAAATATTACCTGATCCACAAAAGCAATACCATAGTCCAGGATTGATTGAAGTACTGCCTTTACACCTTGTTTTGTTTTGAGTAATTTCTCGACGGGGATTCTGGCAACTTTTGTAGCAATTTCATCTCCCCGCCACAACACCGGGTTTATTCTTCGGCGTTGAACCCAAGTTGTTAATTCAAATTCAAGCAATAATTCTGCATCGTAAGTAGATTTGTGATCATCGGACCCTATACACACACGATTTTAATAAAATTGAAGCAAATACATGTGTAGTAGGGAAGAGTCTGTTATTTTGGACCCTTTAAAAAGTGCTTTCTCATTACTTATTTTTAAATAGCATAGACAACAGCTGTATTAAGTGAAACTATATGTATTTATTAGGCTTACACGTGAAGCCTAATAATATTCATAAACATTACCTAAGCCGGCTAATGTTAATCACCAGTTATGTGATTGTTAATTAATAACGAACTTCGAATGTATATAATAGGTAAGCTTTCTAATAACACCTGTATTACACCACTAGCGAAGAACAACAACAATTCACATTAAAAACAATGAAATTCTTATTTCGTTAATGACAACCAGACGTGTTGTTTTATAAGAAATCCAAAACCACTGCTATATTGATTGTCGTATTATAAAATCAATAGACTACTAAACTATTATTTGATAGTGGTTCAACTTAACGAATGATGCAATATAGCAAACTTTACCTATTAGAAATTTTCATCATAAGATCACTGGAGAGTACTTACGGTGGATTTAAAATGAATGAAATAGTAGTATAGATCTACTTGAATATAAAAAGATAAGTGTAAGAGGAGGTGGCGGTAGAGGGAGGCTTATCTGCTGGACAGCAGTGGACGTCTTACAGCTGAGATGATGATGATGATGATGATGAAGTGTAAGAAGCAAACAAAACTTACAAGTTAGCTGCAATTCAGATCCGTTGACGACGACACTTTTAATTGTAACATCTGGTAATTGCAATAGATGAATGTTACTTAGATTGGTATTGAAGTCAAAGCATTTGGTGCACCTGTAAAAAAAATTAATTTCTGCGGTTCAGAAACTGCAATGCGCTTAAAGCCTTTTCTTATTTTTCATATGAGAAACATTCATTCATTATGAATAAAATGAATAATAATAATATATAATAGCTTAAAATAGTGTCACATAATAAATATTTTAAGTAGTGTTCACTTTTTTGTTAATTCGTTGATTTTTGTATGAGACACAATAAACATAAAAACTGTAGACGGTCTGATTTTAAAATATTTAATAATATAAAAAAAATTGAAAGTTTGTATTACCTGCAGTGGTCCCTGAGCCAGCAATCTTCAAAACTCAAAACTTTATCATTTTCAAAATGGACTTCTAAAGAAGTGTCATTTATTTTTGTATCTTTTATTCCTAGAACTTAATAATAATTATTGTTAAAATTGTATGGTAAAAATATAGCTGAAGTATTAGTAAAATATAAAAATAGAAATATGACGCTTTCTAAAAATTCTAATGTTTAATCTAATCCTATATCTTTATAATATAATATTTATACTTACTTCTCATATTGAATACTTTTTTGTTTGATGTTAACGGATATAATTCGATAATTTCAAACTTACGAGTATAATATCATCGTAATGTCTGTAAGGGATACCGGTTCGCACTTATATTGCTAACGAAGTAACGCTATCCGCTTTAATAATTTCCTTATCAGAACCATTCACCGAGATATATAAAACACAATTCCCCAATCTCAGGGAGATTTTGTTTTCTTTTAAAATATATCGTAAATGTAGCGACACATAATTCTCCATATCTATTATTGAATTCATGTGGGTATTTTTAAGAATTAAACAATATATAATACTGGCAATTTATAATAAGGTGCCGAGACTTTTTGTTTTGTATAATTAAACAATGATAAATGTAATTCTGTATAGGGTACTTTTTATAAATATTGTATGGTATCGAATTTTGGCCTGTGGGTTACCACAGCAAACCCTACAGCATTATCCCGATTCCTAATAAAATAGAAAACAGAGAGAATTGACACACGTAAGAACTTCTTTCATCATCATCATCTCAGCCGCAAGACGTCCATGGCTGGACATAGGCATCCCCTTTGGACCTCCAAGCACGCCTGTCTGAAGCGGCCTGCATCCAGCGCCTTCCGGCGACCTTTGCAAGATGAACTTCTTTATAATCTTATTTTTCGAAAAACGATCTACTATATGCAACTTTGCAGATATTGTTTAAATAAAGTTAAAGTAGACAAAGTTTATCAAAACGATTTTATGATAATAGACATGAATATTGACCTTATAATGACCTCGTTACTATTAAGATTACTACAGAATTTCATTAATTGTAATATAGTTATTACTATAATTGTTATCTCCATTATATATTTTTCTTAGTAAGGGCTTTTGGCAACTGAAATATATTTTTTGCATTCCACAAAACTTAGTAACCGAGTAAAGACTATCCGAACCTTGTTGTTGATGTTTGAGGACTGTTTTTCATGGATAAATTCAATGAATCTTTCAAAAACTGAACGAGCTTCAAGGATTTCTTTGATGCAAAATTGTCATCAAAATCATCGGAATTTCATAATTATTGTTACCGAGTAAAGAGTCACCTCCACTTCCGTATGACTATAAGAAAAAGATGGCGCATTATGTTTTTAAATATTTAATTATCTTTTTAATAAGAAGTGAAATTCCAATTTTAGGGAAATTAATATCGTACATCTAGCAATACTAAAACATACAATAGCGCATTAGTAATTAATACGAAACTTAAGTCATTATTTATTAACTTAATACAGATAGAAAATATTTATATACGTCATAATAATACAGATAGACCACGCTTATCATTTAGACTTCCATTCTGACTTTATAGGGGTCTTGTTTATAATTTTACTCAAGAGCATATTAAAGAAAGTACGTCAAAAGCAATATGAATAACAACGCTAAAAGAACCTCAATTCGCTAAAATAATGACGCTACCGA
>JAAAKR030018965.1:8278-18290 GCA_010014985.3 Delias pasithoe
ATGTCCACAAAACATTGAGTTGTTTAGATGTAAAGGAACAATAAAAATAAGGATTCTAATAATTGTTTTATTTTCATTAAAATAAAACACTGTTTAATTTTAATATGCTTTATATGTTATATTGACGTCTAGACATGGTTCATATTATCTTGCATTTGAATTGTGAGAAGATAATAGTGCTAAATACATTTATAGACACAAATTTACTTAATATTTACACATAATATAATTGTTGAATCTAGAAGTAGCAAAGTCATTTCTTTTAAAATGGTAAACGATTTGAATTGATTTTTAAAAAGAAACCGCCAGCGGTTTTTGTCAATGACAATTTTGAATACACAATTTGTGACTTTATAACTGAATGGTCCATTAAAGTAATTCAAATTATTTAAAATACATTCAATTTTTAAACACCACATTGAGATCAAAGCCCTGTGTGTTGCATACAAGCACATAAACAATCATTTCATTAATAATGATTTTATTAGCTATACAGTTAACTACAATAAAATTAGAAATATCCACATCTTAATCTATATAAACAAATATACCTACTACTGCTATGCTAACACAGAAAAATCCCCTTTTATTATAATTTTGACAATAGGAGATTAATAAGTAGTATTTATGTACATTATTCAGTCAAACTTGAATAGGTATATAATGTGACTTCCCAAGTAACATGAGCATTCTAGAGTTCAACCACAGTAAGAGTTTAAATTGCAAAAAAATTATAAACCAACAAATACATGCTTCCTACTTTAAAACTAGAACATCCTTCAAATAGATTGTTATAACAAGAATATTGTGTTGTAAATGAATGCTCACGTTTCAAAATCAATCCAAGTTACAATATAGCAACTTATGGTCTCTCTGAGTTTTCCTCTTGTTTAGTTGAGTCAAACCCTTCTTTTATATGTCCACTGATGCCTTTTGGATCTAAATTTGTTGCCCAACAGAAGTGCATTAGGGCTAAATTTGAATTACCCAATTTATCATGAACTTTACCGAGGAGATAGTATACAGATGACTCTCTAGGTGCAATATCTTTCAAATGTTGAAGATCGGCTAGGGCATCCTTTGGTCTTCCTGCTCTTAATAAAACAGAGGCTCTATGAAATCTACACAGTGGATTATTTATATCCAATGCGACTGCTCTTTCAAGGGTAGCTAAGGCTCTATCCATTTTTCCCAAAGCAGCTTGTGCAAGTCCTAATTGGCAACGTAAAACACCAGAATATGGATGGATAGTTAAAGCCCTGCGAATTTGCAATTCCGATGATTTCCATCGTTCTTGTCTAGCATATACTGTGGCAATACCGTACCATGCAACATAATTACGTGGATCAATACTAACAGCTGTTCTGAAACTTGATAATGCCTTATCAGTCTCTTCTGCTGCAGAGTATTCATGGCCTAAAAGACCATGAGCATATGAGGAATCTGGATTTATTTGCACAGCCCTTTTGAAAAATTTAAGAGCAGTCTCTCTTTCCTTATGTAATGAGAAACAATTACCAGCTGCCAACCATGATATTGCATTATTTCTATCTAACTCAACAAGTTCTTGAGCTAATGCAGATAAGTGAGCCTCTTTTTGTAAGTGCCATAAGCAAGTACTATAAATGTCCATTCCCTCTGTTCTACATGGATTATGTTTTCTAATTTCAGAAAAAACTTTTGCTGCTGGTTCATATTGGGCTAACTCATAATGAGCTTTTGCAATCATTGTTTGTACCCATGGAGATGAGATTTGTTTAGCGGATATATTTTGAAATTGTTTAATAGCAATTTTACAATCAAGAAATGCTAATGATTTGTAAGCTTCTCCTAGATCTTTTAAAAGGTTAAGCAGCCCAATTACATTTGAATTCTTTGGTGTCATAGTTGGAGTAGTTGTTTCAACATTTTTAATTCTTTCATTTGTGTCTGTATTTGATTTCACATTCTTAACTGTACGCTGTTTGTTTTTTCTTGAAGGACTTTTTGGTGCGACAAATTTACGGCTAGGAGACTTATTATTTTCCTTTACAGAATAACTACTGTTATTTGTGCCAAAAAGTCGAGATGATCTTCTAGGTGCAGGACCCAAAGTACATCTTGGGCCACTAGGACTGAAGACAGCATCTTTCAACTGCCCAACATGAGCTCTTAAGGAATTAACAATTTTTGGAATAGCCTTCTGCTCATTAGAATCCG
Source organism: Delias pasithoe (assembly GCA_010014985.3). Lineage (NCBI taxonomy): Eukaryota > Metazoa > Arthropoda > Insecta > Lepidoptera > Pieridae > Delias > Delias pasithoe. Next base: position 10,478 of record JAAAKR030018965.1, read on the forward strand.
TAAGTGTAGGAGTATAGATAGCTGGAGATTCATCCATGGGTAGCATACCAAATGATGGGGAAAAAGGTATAGGTGCAATTCCACTAAAAACACTGTGCATTCTTTTAACAGAAACTTGTGAATCTGGTGTGATACTTGTAGACATGGGTAATGCTGATCGAGTCACTATATTATTTGGTGTGACAGTATTATTAATACTGTTGTTATTAGAAATGAATGGTGAGCTAACTGAAATATTTTCAGAGTTATTGACTAGATTCACAAGTGTTGAAACACCAAAAGAGAATTCAGAACTTGAATGGAATACTTGGCTTGGTTCTACTTTTTCACCCATATTGCATAGTTGAAAAAAAGCTTTCCACATAAAAGGATTTAGAGTAAGTGCTTTTCTATAAGCTTCTGCTGTTTTACTTTTCCTCTCTGTGATACTATATATTTTAGCAAGTAATTGTAATGCATAAGGTGCTTGCTCTCCGAATTCCGAAATAACAACATCCATATTTGTCCCAAGTGCTATTTCAGCATCTTTGTAACTAGAATAAGATCTAAATTAGAATACAATAAAATTTATCAGGTATTATTAAGACATTATTAAATACAGTAACTTACAATTTGAGATCTACAGAACATTTTGCTAAAAGGAACCGTGCTTGTGGTAATGTTAGTGTCATATTTTGCAGCAAATGATGTGTTTCATTTATTCGTGCAGCTCTATAGTAACAGGTGCCCAATAAAAATGCAGTCTCTTCTGAATTAACTAAAAAACGACAATAAATTAGGACAATATAGTTAACTACAATATAAATTTATTTTATTTTAATTAGAAAGTAGTGTACAATCAATTAAGGGCTCATATCAATGAATATAATTTTAATCAATAATAAACCATACATTAGAACCAGGTTTTAGATAACTTGATATAATATTAAATACACTTACACTCAGCATGTAATCTTTCTGCCAAGAATATAGCATTGTCATATTCATAATTATTGAGACAATCCCATACAATAACCTGTGAAAAGAAATTACTTTTAAAATATCAGAACAAACTGTTGGAACTAGAGAAAAAATGTATCAATTTTACCTGCAATGGTTCTTGAACAATCATCCTGGTTTGGAATTTAATATTCCTACAAATATTAATAAATATTATGATGAAAAGACTTCACATAGCTCGCCACATAAGTTACACAATACAAATTGAAAATTAAAATAAAAACGTATCATCTGCAACGACGGACATATTTGAGTTTGTTGATTGTCTATGATTGGTAATAGAAAAGTCAGTCAAGATTGACATTACTCAACACACTTACAGTCTATCTAAACATAGACTTTCGCAGACTATGTTTTTATATAGACTGCGAAATTCTTAATGTAAAATTAATTCACTGAAACATTAAATGAACACGAAGGAGAGAATAGATTGGAATACACTTTAACATTTATAAAAGATAACACTTTTTACAAACTTGTAATAATTCAAATGTGTTTTATATCTTTAGTACAATTTCATTACAAGCTAACTGATGGTCACCCTGTACTCAGTACTGTTAAAGGGCAAGAGTTTCCAACTTCTATCTGTGACGATTTATGAATATTGAGAAATAATAACTAATTAATAAATTTATTGTATGATTGTTTTCTCCATAAATATTTCTTTTTTAAGAATTATCATATTTTAAAGTTATCGAACGAGTTGTAGTGTGAAGTAGTGTCTTGTTTGTGAAGTGTGAATTGTTTTTGTTGTGACACATTTGTGAAGAAAATCAATGCGATCTTTATCGAAGCAGCTGCTACAATATGTTCAGTGTTGACTACGATTGACATCTAACGAACTAAAAGAAAATATAACTTAGAGACATATACATAAAGGTTTGTAAACTATTTCACTTGGAAACACTTTAGAGAATATTCACATTAAACGTAAGCAAAATTCGCCATTCACTAGACAAGCATTGTAATAAAACAAGAAAAGTCAAAAGAATGACCTCGAATTAAAGATTTGTGCTATTTAAGTTTGCTTTTATAAATTATACACAGTGATAACAAATCACAAATATTCTGATTATAAAATAGATGAGAATAAAAATAATTTTTATGACACATATTAATGTTTACAACACTGTTTTGAAAAACCGTCTCATGCTAATGTGATTTTTACCTTATTAGTCACTATGTTGAGTTTCTTATCTGTACTTACTTTTGTTCCTAAATATTATAAACATAATTACAATATGCAATATCTAGACAATGTATTTAGAATAGCATAAATTTGTACTAATATTATTTAGCTGATTAATTTTTTGACATACTAATGTCAGGAACTACTGGTTTAAATTATAAAATATTTTATGTTGGGTAATCCAATTATCGAGCTTGTGTAATACCATACAGTAATTCAAAAAAGTATGATGAAACATTTCAGAAAAAGCTATTTAATATAAGAAAAGTATAGCATATTGTTACTATTTTCCAGTGCTTATGAATACAGACAATGATAAAATTTAAGTTCATAAAATATAATATTACAAAATAAAAACCAGATCAAGTTTATCTACCATTAATTAGATCCTATTTAAAAATATGTTTTATATCCAAAAACGTATGTAAATGCTATCAAAACTTTAAAAAAATGTATACTTTATTTCAGAATGGCTGAGGAGGTCATCAATGTTACAGCTCAGCCTATGTCTGAGCCTGTACACAATATATCGAAGGCTATTTTTTTACAGACAACTACAGCACAGGTTGTCTCAGGGATTTTTGTATGGGCAGCCCTCTTCTTAACATGTCAACAAGTAAGTGCATTCCAAGACATGCTTTTTCTACATTTTTTTTTCTTTTTAAATATATATATTAGGAATGCGAGTATATTCTCTTATCTAGCATATAAATAATTTTACAAAAGTATTTATTCATTTGTTTAATTCCTATCATGTAATACTAAACTACAACATAGATTACACTAAAATAGTTATATCGTAACTAAAAACAATTACATTTCTCTACAAATTTTGCATAGTATACATTTATGCAATAATCTATACATATGAATAATATACATTTATGAAATAAAAAAATTCATTATTAAATTAGTATATTATTGACAGTATAAATATTTCATTAGTACAAAACTAGATTAGGTTATATTTTTGTTTATAATACAAGTTATTTTTTGCAAATTTTCTGTTATGTTCATAATTGTTAACCATAGTTAATATAAATATTATATGAGTAATATCTATTTAAATTTATTAATTTATTTTTTAAATTTTCTTTTGCTGTGAAACTGATTAAGGTTTTCATTTTTTTTAACTTTATATATAGTTAATATTCAAGTAAATTGAAATGATTACTTTCACATTTATATAGTAAGTACCTCATGACGTAGAAATATGTTCTAGGCTACTAATTACAGTGGTATACGTACATTATACAGTTTAAATTGCTTATGTATCGCTCCTATGAGACTCGTAACACGTCATGCTCCATTTATCCTAAGCTTCTCATGTTACCAATCCACCTTTATTTACTAGACGCTGTTTTCTTTGAATTTAACTACTTTTTAAATATAACATTTTATATTTTTTTATATACTGTCTTCTGTCTGTTATGATAACCTAAGGATAATTAATAAGTGAGCTCGTAAAGAAATATCAATGGAGACAGAGTAGCAGGCATAAAGAAATGCTAATGTTTATTCCAAAATTTTGTTTATACTCGTATATATATATAGGATTATGAAAGTGAAGGCGAAATTTATGGCTTTATCTAATTGATAAGGGTGTTTTGGTATCTATCCGGATCCATTTCGTAAGAATAATTTTTACATTTATAGTATGGCGGCAACATCGGTTATGAACTGTAAGTACCTAAATCTCTGGTAATAATTGGTTACGGACGAATGAACAAACGTCCTAACTCAACCAAACAACAAATTATTTAGTTGTCTATCAAAGCACACTTGATTCTGGAGGTTTCTCACACGTAGGCATTCGGACAACTTTAAACAGGATCGTACTTTATTGTATATCAAGGTCGTCTATATTTAATCTTGAGCGTTGTTAACAAAACATTCGTTTTACAATATTTTAAAGATTAATTGAGGCTTTTTCATTTATTTTATAGATGAAGCCTTGTTGTATCAAACATCCTGAATAGTTTTCGTGTTATATATTATCTTAGGTATGAGAAAATGAAATTTATGTAACCAAAAAGAATTGGTGTGTTACACTTCAAAGATTTTATGATTAGCCATTTTAATCTTTGCTCGTTACATCGCAAACAAATGTAATGTACACTTAGTAATTACGTTATCTAGACTCTATAGACTTCAGGTATTTTCAGGAAATCTGTTAAAATATTTAATTTTAATGCCATAAACAGATCTGCCGAGTTTGTTTCGCCGGTTCTTCTCAGGTCTGAGTAGGCTTGGAACCGGTAGTTGAGTCAATCAAAAGCGATTATGAAATCCTACTTCATAAATAGAGTATTTTATTTTATCTCAACCATAAATAAGCTTTTATTGCATTTTAAACTGGACCATGGTTTTAATAACTGTCAATGGTTAAACAGCGCTTTAAATAAGCGATAATCTCAAGTCTAATAAATTCACCATATATCGGGTTAATTTTTTAAATCTGATATTTTATTCAGAACACTAGAGTAATATAATAAATAGAAAATATTTTTTATTTTTTTGATTTGTAACCAAACCTATTGAAACGATTTGAAAAAAATTCTGACACGTGTCGTGAATAGTGTAAAATATTTAAAATAATATATATTTCTTCCTTTAAACTATTAAACACGTGTCATTTTAATTGCAAATCGTTATTTCCGAAGTAATTAAGTTTGTATTATTACTTATCGTAATCACACGCCATTTTCCATTACATAAACTTATGTATTACGAGCGAATGAAAGGAAATTAATATAATTATGAGATCGTAATTCTGAAAGTCCACCGTGTCTCCTTTACGCGGAAACTAAGAAAAATGTTTCTCACACCAGGCCACTATGTACGTGAACCAATTAGCGACACCATTTTTTTAGTGAAACTGCTATCCACTCTGACGGTCGCATAAATTTAAAAAATAAATTGTTATTTCTAACTTGGTATAGAACAAGATTTCGTGAGGTTAAAAATATCATTTTGAGGAACAAAAGTTATTACTAAATTACTATCTAAATTATTATTCGCTGTTCCATATTTAGGTTTTGTGTTATATATGGATTTTAGGAGGTTTTTCTATAGATAATGTACCATTATTTTGATATTGCATCTTACATTTTCTTATGCCGTTCGTAATTTTTCCTATTAATTATGAAATACGTGTAACGGAGCCTCGCTTTTCCATAACAATAATTTTAAACATAACGTAACAATTATGTATAGAATTTATTTATATATTACATAGTGTTATCTTGCTATTGTTCGTGTAAAACAATCGTTTCGTAATTTTGCATAAAAATTATTAAAAACCGATGCAATATTAACACTTTATTTGTTATACCTATTTTAAGTATACATCTACAAATATTGCATTTATGTGGAGTGCTTTTGAAACAATTACTAGTGCTCCGTACAGGAGGTTTATAGTATTGAGTAGAACATCTCGAGATCAACATTAACACTGCACAAAAGTTGAATCCAATTGTGAATCTTCTCGGTATATTTGTTGCTTTTTAATATCCTCGTAGCTAAGTGAGCTTATAAGCCTACCACGACGCGACAGGTATCGGGTTAGAAACCCGGTGCGTATAAAAATCTTTAAATTTAATTTATTTTTTATTCGGTCTTTGGAAAGACCAGACAGTGGCCAGGCCAGTGTCTTAATACTGTCCCACCAAGCGAAAAACCATGCTGAAGCCAATTTGTACTGTGTTCCTTTGAGTTATTGGGGATATTAGAGGCTCTTGAAATTAAACCGCTTAAACAGCGTAAAAAGCTGGCAACTCAACCAAAGCGGGTTGAAGCGCCGTTGTCCGTGGGCTGCGTAGAACTCTTATCATAGAGGAGATCTGCTTGTTCCGGTGCCCACTAAAAAAAGTAATAAAATATATAAAATTCCGTTGCAGATCTACCAGCACCTTCGCTGGTATACGAACCCGTCGGAGCAGCGATGGATTGTGCGCATACTGTTCATAGTACCCATATACGGCATATACAGCTGGATTTCACTGCTTTTCTTCATGGGCGACTCTTATTATGTCTACTTCTTCACAGTCCGGGATTGTTATGAAGGTAATGTATAACATATTCAGTCGACATATTCTATCAGGGTCTGTAAAACTATATATTTTTGATGCTATTACGAAAAAACATATAGGATTTTAGAATTTATTATGAAAAGTAAATCTCGGTTCTGATTCAAATTCACACTGAATTACTGCGTATGCAGTAATGTAATGTATATTGACTGCATTAATATTTGTAAACGAGGTCGCTATTTTTAAATGGTTATTTTAATCAATCTGATTCAAGCGTCGCGTGTAGGTAAAGTATGCGAACGTGTCTAGCATATCTTGGGCAATTATTGGCATCATGTTTTGTTTGCATATCAACGATGTTACACTTATATGCAATATCTGTGCTTAAATTTAGAAAAAAAACTTCCGAATCCGCATTTTTCTTAACGAAACTTTGTCCTCTAAAGTTTACGAATTATTAATATTCCTGTATGACGGAAGTCGAAACTCTTTATACGTCTTTGAATGTCAACCATGTGATTAACATTTACATATAGTGATTTTACTTGAAAAAAATGTGTTTATTCTGTCACTCTCTCGCTCACGTGTATATGTTGTTGCAAAAACGAGACAGAACACTTAAAAATATCTGATTATAGCATAGATTACGAGAGTTATTGATTGGAGTCTTTCGTACTCTTAGAGTATATACTAGGTTTCATACATTATCTACATACAAGTACATACACAAAAACACACTTTTCTCAAAAAATGAATCATTCGAACATGACTTTACATATTGAATGTATGCAGAATGTTTTTCCTCAGCTTGACCTTTAGAATTATGGCAGTTGTCCTGAATTTCATAGGTTACTCTATTAGGTAAAAGAAAAGGTGTCGCCTGAAATGTAGGTTTAAGTTATATCTCCAATCTGGGTTAGAATTGGTAGGGCTTCTATTAATTCCACATCAGGTTATACAACTGACGCCATGGCTTTATGGTGACAATCGCATGTCTGTAGACCGAATTCATTGTGTAAGGCTTTCATTTCATAATAATTCCGAATTGTAAAACAAGAAATATTAAAATACCTCTGTTACAATACAATATACTCCTGCTGTCTTATTACTAAGTTATTTTCGGGATAATATTAGTTACGGGATTTTAATGTCTTAATGACAAATTAGGAACATTTATGAGAGAAATTTGTGTTTTCTTTAATTTTATAATTACTATCACCAACCACATCTACTATCTATTATTCATTATGTGTGGTGAAAATACTAATTATAATTAATAATAGGGCGTTCCGTTGGCAGGTGTGCTGTTTTCTAATGAATTTAAATTGTACTATACTCGTACGTGCATAACCTCATTTTACGCAATCGCGGATACTGATGTGGTTTTATGGCCAGAAAACTCAATAATTCTCCTCGCGGCCTGCACATAATATGAAATATATAATGTAAAGTTGTATAATATTCTAAAACTGTAATGTATTCGCTTCTCTGTTGTAAACTAACGGGAAAATATTAAGCAATGCATATAACGATGACTACATAACCTGGTTTATATAGTATTTGTAATCTACGATTTTGGTACAGTTATATAATT
>JAAAKR030019069.1:5321-19249 GCA_010014985.3 Delias pasithoe
ATTTGATTAATTTAGTAGTATTGAAAAATTTGAGTATATTTAGTTTCAATTTAACTGTTATAAAAACAACTGTTATAGCAACAAAGAGAGAAATGGACAACTTAGTCATGAATGTAAGTAAAGAGCGTAAATTTAACGATTTAATTAATGGGTGCGCCTCGTGCTCGTTTGCCATCATTTAAGAAAAAATTTTTTCTCCAACCTCATATCTTAAGGATTTTTTAAATGTATTATGGCATGTTAGTACACATTTTATTATATCAAGTGTTGCAGTACACAATGACATTTGTATCAAGATGCGTATAGGAGTGTATAGTATCTCAATTTAATACCTATTTCTCTAAACTTAATATTTAGTCTACTACGCTGTATGCAAAAGTTGTCAACGATTTATATTGCCCCGAATAGCTTTAGAAAATGTTGGTATGTGCGGTGCTGTCAAAGGTCTTTTATCGTTTAGCTAACATTTTTACAACTGTTTTGCTAACCCCAATCGATACCAAACAGTTGGCTACAAATAGAAACTAGTCGAATGGCGGAAGGCTTTCAAAACACATTTCACGATGATCAAATAAAGGATTTTTTTGAACAAATTATGACGTTTTATAGAAACTGGACGAGATAAGACTAGAAAAATGATCAGTCATGAATTACATGCCTACTTCAGTTTCGTACATAGTTTTTGTACAAACAAGTTTCTGAGCTTATATGCTATACCTCTGTATTATACTGTTATTCGCAATTTTATTTGAATATTAGGAAATTCCTGTTGATTGACGACTGCATTAACATTTTAATTTTTCGGTTCACTATCATTGTAATACAAATAAAAGTTATTTAATTATATTGTGTATGTAATCGACTTACCCGTTTGTTTGTGGTTCCGGGTTTTCCTCCTCATTGCTGACGATTGACTCCAACATCTGAATCTTCAACATTTTTGATGATCACATGACAGTGTATGAAATTCACTCACTCACAGTGTTCCTGAAATAAAATAATGGTTAAATTAGATATATATTACACAAGATTTTTTAAGTTAGCAGAATATATTATATTATGACTACTAATGTTATAAACACGAAACTTTGTTTGTATTGAAAGATGAATTTTTTACTTTTTCACGCAAAAACTGTTCAACAGATTTTAATGAAACTGCAATATAGTCTGAATTGGCCGAATTATTATAAAGATTGTCGATTTAGTCGGAAGCGGTAGTTGACGTCAGAGGCAGAGCCACGTCTGACAAAACCAAGTTATCAAATGCAAAATATTACAATTTCCAAGCATGTCTCGTGAAAGTCTATTTTTATTTCGGCAAAGATTTTAAAATGAGAAACTGTTTTAAAACGTAACAAGTAACATAAACTATACGCATAAGTTATGAAACAATATAATATAATAATGTGTATTAAGAAAAAATAATACAAAAATAATGACGCGTCAAATACTAACTGTAAGCATCTTTGAACTTTGTACGTGGCAGTCCCTTTTAAGGTCGTTATCAATTGTAATAGTAACAAGTTAGTGAAGTTCTGTTGTTTCCATTATAATTCTGTCTTAAACAGTAATATTATAATAGAACTTTACAGGAAATGTAATTTATAAACAACAACTGAATCAAAAGGAAGATATTGAAGAGGAAATATTGCAAATTAACACTTAAACTTTACACTTAATATAATTTATTATACATAGTTTTTGTGTCTTTAGGAAAAATAAAGGCAAAAATAACGAGTGTTATTAAAACATTTAGGTCAAAGATGTGTTAAATTTTTGGTTATTAATTAAATTATTACTTTTGAATACGGTAGAAACGGTATTAACTTGTATAGAATATATAGAAAATGTGTGTTGAATTTTTTTACATCACATTTCTCGGGTAGATTGAAATATTTTTTTTTATATGAATTCTAAAACACGTTAACAATGTTTCTCGAAATATTTCGTATTAAATAATACTCCAAACAGAAATGTGTGGGAGTCTGTTTTACACAGTAAGGGTGGTTGATCCACTTGAGGTTAGTTCAAAACGGGTAATACGAGTCAGTGGAGAAATGGAGTTCTTTGCACTCATAGTACTGATGTAGAAGATTTGTCTCCCTTTTTTACTACTCAAATTCATATAGTTTAGTTCAAATAATAAAAATACAAATTTTTTATTGGATACGCCATACAATAAATTAATGAAAAAAACAAGATACACTATGACCTACGTCTCATCCCGATTTTGTGCTCCTGACGTGGAAGGAAAGCTATAAAAAGTATTTTATTAATAAAGTCTACCGTCGTTTGTTACTTCAAATGCAATATCTGATATATTTTTATTGATTTTTTTCTATAACAACTCAGAAGCAGATGCAAGCCACCTCCAGCTTGCTCTTGATCTGTTTTCACGAAATTCACCAACTTATCTACGTCAACGTCTACGTCAACCGTCTTGGCACACTCCATGACGCTAAGGTAGAATAAATATTAGTAATTATTTTAATCACCTTTAATAAGGAGTTTCTCTAGTGGAGAAATACCATTACAGAGCTAATAATATAACCTATCATTTAGATTAAAATCTTAACATTTTGTCTATCTTTCTGTTTATATATTGTGTCTGTTGCGTATGTTGTGAGTTTAGAGTTATGGAGTGCTTTTGATGTGCTTTAGTATAAAAATCCGTTTTTTGTTAAGATATTCTGCAGATATCAAAGGAAATCGAAGGCAATTATGAAAAATTTACTTGCCTCTGATTTTACTTCTTTGATAATCGATCATGTTTCGTTTCATGAATACCTACCATTGTTTTAATAAACAATCAAAGGGTAAATTAGTTAATATTAATATATACTTATTATATTAATAGTGTCTGTACAACAACTGTAAAATAAATGAAATCGATTACAGTAATGAATCCGAGGATGAAAGTTAAAGTATAAAAGTACTTAAACTTTCATCGAAATATAAAAAAGTTTATTTGCTAGTAAATGATTACCAATTGACAGAGATTGAGTCATGATATTCTCGTGTACGTGCAAATTATTTCAATATATATTAGTGTTTTATAAATTTTTCAAATACATAGTTCCTGCAACCAGTATGAAAAGATTTTTTTTTGAATCGTATCAAACAAAGCAGAAAGGTTTGATCACTCAGAGAAAAATAAATAAAATAAAATTATATAGATGAATTGAGATTTTTTGCAAAAAATGTCAAAGTTCCTCCTACGGTGGTGTGAGAACAATTTACTGTACTCCGTCTGAGTAGTGAAGGAGAATTGCGACTTATATATTACTCCTTCACACATCTTTTCATAATGTCTGAACATTATTGTAATTGGAAATATAAATTTTGAATTTGACCAAACCGTTCAGGTAATGACGTGGATTCAGTGATTTATCACAAATAATTACGTTACAAACGTATTTCCCGAGGAGGGCCGGACACTGAGGAACGAACCGTTCGTCTATTATTAAAGCCAAATAAGCGAATTCGTTTTATTAGCGCGTTTTAGAATTGTTCAATTGTTATATGTATATGATGTAGACATGTGGGTAGATAAAAAAGTTCCATTACCTCAAATTAATATTTTCATATGAAAATAATTAACAATGTTTTGCTTATAATGTTTTACAAATTGTGTAATAATAATAGGTCTTTATAGTATTATAAATTTAAACGAAATTATCAAAAATAAATTTTTGTATCTTAATAAAAATAATATTTCGTGGTTATAAATTGTGTATAAAAATCCAATCAACGAAGGTAGTAGAAATTATAAACTTCAACAATATTTCACTATTTGTTCTCCCTAGTTTAAACAGCAAAATTATTAAAATTAATTTGGTAAAGTGCCAGAATTGTTATGTGTAAAGCTTAGTCTTAGTAACATACAATCGCAGCCGTGAGAGAGCCATGCTGAAGCATATGCTAACGCACGAATTGGGCCGGCTCGTCCGAAGTGATACCACGGACTCACATAATATTCAGCGTGAAATGATAGTTGCAGTTAAAACGGTGCTTCTACTGTGTTTCGCTGAGTCAGTGACGATATCGGAGGCCCTTAAAAATGCCGTTTAAGCGGCATAAAAAGCAGGCAACACAACTAATGCGCGGACTGTGCTTCGGCTGTTCATGGTTGGTGGTTTTCTCTTACTATATATGTAATCCACCTGCTCCGTTGTCCACTATACTATATAAAAAAAGTAAACTTAGTTTCAGATATTAATTGAATTTAAAAACGCCTGCTCGTAAATAATAGTTATAGTGTTGAAAGAAGCAATTGTTTATTGCGCAGGCCTAATAACAATATATATAGAGAAATATTAACAAATCTAAACCAATACATAATAAACTACTTAATATAATTACAGGTGAAAATGTAAAAATACTAAACTATTTTAAATGACCGTTGTACCCTTAAAAAATATTTGTTTAAATAATTTTGAATTATTTGTAACTAATTAAAAGTTTTAAAATGTTAGTGTCGTATCATCTTCGTCGTTTACTTGGAGATGTCATCACGCACTTTGTGCCAAATGTCAACCATCATCGATTAGTTTGAGGTAGTGATTAGGTTTCATTCAAAGTATCCGGAACTTTATCGGCTTGTAATTTGCACTTTTATCAGCTCCCGTGCACTGATTTAACGCGAAGAAATGTACACCAAGTTGATACTATTTCTATAAACTAATATACTTAAAATTTTGGCGAAACTTTGTTAGCGTGTTTCAGAGAACTACCTGCATTTGTATTGTCTAGTTTTGGGACCCTTGCTCCTTTTGAATATTTCTTTCTATAAACGTAACACTGATGCTTTTTATACATGGCCCAATATTGAATCGGCATCTAGTAGCTGAGCAGCATCTTAAACATCATTCAATCTAAATTATGAAATGTATTTGTCAATTATGAAATCAAAGATGCTACCTACATAATATTTTAATATTAAGGTTCATCCATTCCTATTTTGTACCTATGTTGCGGTGTGTTACATATTGATTTTAATTATATGCATACAAAATCTTAAACTAGTTTCATTAACACTTAAATTTTTTTGAAACTAGTTTTAGCTATAAACTGCTACTATAAATAGATCTATAAGTAAAAATAAAAGTTCGCTTATTTTATTTTAGTAGAACTGAAGGGGTAAGATGTAAATATGATATGGGCAAGAAAGATTGCGAGGCCCTGTTTGTAGCGTCCTGAAGCCGGATTTTATAAATTAATTTAAAAAAAATAACATGTATTAATTTATAAAAATACTTAGTTTATTAATATTAATCAAAAATTATAAACCGTCAATATATAGAAAGTGGAAATGACCAATACCAGTAAATTAAATGTCAACTTTCAAAGGATGTTTACAGTTCAAAAAAAATGATATTTATTCAATCAGGACAGGATTGTCCCCTGAAATAATTTAACATTTTAAATATTTTCTTCAAGCTGTAGGTATAAGGTACCACACCATAAGGGTCAATGATCTATGCCAAAATATTGACAGGTACAAACAGGTTTTTGGATTCATTGATTAATTTTAAAAGAGTAATGTTGGTCACTTAAAACTGCACTGTTGTTTAATTTTGTGTCTGATTATGCCCGGATTTGTTAGAAATTTTAATTTTTCTAAAATATTTATTACGTTTTTGTGAAAAAATTATTCGAGGCGCGTGGCTCACGTTACTCACGCCTTACGCCGCCACTGATAAGAAATATTTCTTTCGCCTAAATATATGTATTTTATTTTTATGTATATATATAAACTTTTATACAATGTTTCAACATAAACCATAAAATTAAATGTATATCTTTCAAAACTACAACGGCCTATAAACATTCACAATGTTTGGCAAAATATACTTCTAATATAATATAAATAAGACTTAAAAAAAATCTGAAAAGGAGATAGAAAAAGTTATTAAAGAAGCAAAAAGTACTTTTCCAAAGACGTACAGTTTCCGCTTTTAACAAAATACAATATTCAGTATTCTTAACAGTTCTAATTAACTTTGCCATTGTATAACTTTCGTTGACGTCTGAGAAATTAAGAAAAGTTTTTTTATTATTGCTTTCTTTAACGAAGATGGATTCGAAAGATGAAGCTGATGGATTGCTAATGAATCGTTTTAATTATTATTTTATTATTATGAATTAATGATTTTTTATTAATTTAATAAATACACTTCCTATATATTATTTTATGTTAAGATTACAGTTACAATTTAAAACATGTACCTGAACTATATTTATGTACCGTCGTGTTTTGTGAACAAACGGCTTACAATTAAAATTAACAACAAGCCGAGATTAAAAGCAGAATATCAACGAGGTAATCTTACGTAGGCACGTGCCTAGCTTAGATTAGGGATTACTCACGTAATCTACACACATAACCTAAATTTGAATTACAGAATGAATAATTCCTTTTAAAAATAATGTTACAGCCCATTTTCTTAAACCCTTTTTTATTTTCAAATGAGAATCGAAAAGCAATTGATACTCCGCCTAAACCTTATTTTATATAAATATATTGTAATTAGTTTACTATTATTTTATTGATATTGTACTCAAGTTGTTAAAGATATTTTTTCTGATATTGACAAATCTTTATTGGTCAACCAAACAACTAAGATAAGTCCTATAATATTCGAATAGGTATGGCGTAAACAATAATAGCGTTTCGCGTTGATTTACCTATATTTATATATTTATATAAATGTGTGTGTATATTTACTAAAAATTATTTATTTATTTGTTAAAGTTAAATACTGTTGGTATGTATTTTGTATCTACACATAAAAAAAGTCATGACTCATACGATGATCTTATTATTGTTATAAAAACGAAAGTTTGTAATTACGGATGAATGAATGTTTGTTACTCTGTCACACAAAATCATTGAACGTATTTTAATGAAACTTTGCAATAAGATATCAGAATAACATACAGAATATGATATATAGTCATATTGTGAAAATTGACCAAAACATAATAACAAAATGTCACGTAGATCGGCCGCGTTAGATGGCGTACCAAGCAGAGCGACGTGAAGTCTATCGAGAGTAAAATAAACCATATTCGATGAAGTTATTGATAAATACAGCATTTAATCATCTTTTCGTAGTTTTTTGAAGGTCGTATAGAAACGAGTGAGCTGTACGAATTTTTGCAAAAGATTATTTGCAGCTGATATCAGCGGTAATAGGTAGATATACGATGTCTGGCGGCAGATTTATATTTTAAAAAATGAATATCACGATGTCGCAGTGGTCGGGTGAGCATCGCGCGTTCGCTAATGAAGCATTTTTCAAGAGTAACGATTCTTACTGGATGGAACATTTGGTTGACATTGTCTTTAAAAAATAAAATCCGCATTTTTACTCTATCTTATAATACTTTTAATATAATTATATGTTAAACATATTATTTTATATTTAAATTTTAAAACATAAATCTGCCATCAGACACCCTGTACTTGTAGTTTATTCATCTGCCATTATCATAGTAGTTAAGAAATATTTATATTGAAATGGAAGATGGTAATTAAAGTTATTTACGTTTTGTTAAGAATTCAAATCAAAGTTTGTATATAATTTAAGAATATCAATCTAAAGACGTTATCAAAAAAAGATCTTTTATTGATCTTCTGTATAATATATTTTAATAAGTGCATAGTAGTACTTAAATCATACATTTCCAGCAGAAATGCGTATATACCATGCAGTCACCATGTTTATAACAAACAGATGAAGAGTTCCAATGACCAGCAGTTTAATTGTAACATTTGACACGAGTAAAATTAAAATAAACCACAACAAAGGTCACGAGCGCCTCCCAATGTTGGGACCATTGTTCCCATCGATGAATATTCGATGCGCACACGCACCATGTTAAATATTTCAATAGAAAGTTCATACAATCATTAAACATCTCACATCACCCGTCATTTGTTTACTACAGAACATTTCGTGATTTCTCGAGGGAAATTGTTCTTTGATGTACTCAGGATGCAGAAAATTGTTTAATATTTTGCACAGAAATTCTATAATTTAATATTAGCTTCTCGTCTTTAAATATGAGTAAAATTGTATGTCATGCTAACTACAAGAACATATCTTATTTTATGTGTCATTCATGCACGTATAATTATAGATAAATACAAAAACCGATTTTAGTACCTACACATTATTTATTTTATTTTGATTTAATATTTCAATTGTTTTGTCTTGTTTAACATAATATTATGTCATAGACATATATTGACAGTTATAATTAACGAATATCAAATACATAGTAGACTACACTGCCTCTTAAAATACATACTATTAGTAAATGCTACATAAAGATTGAAATATTAAGATACTATAAAAATTAAAATATGAAAGTAGCTATTCAAATAGCGGTATCAATAGGGCCTAATGAAAAGCACTTTTGAACCTGTACCATGCAAACATTTTAACATAAAAGATAACGTATGCATTCGTTGGCAAGTGATTGAAACGCGTCTCATTTGAACGCCATAAAATAAAAATAAAATATTTCAAACGAGTGAACGTACTTTTAAGTGTGTGCTTTGCTATCATTTATGTTAATACCTGTTTATAAAGTACGACCACAGTTTTGTTTGAATGACTTGAGTTTTTCTTGAACGCAGTGAGTTTCTACTGTATACACCTTTCCAAGTAGCATTAAGCTTTAGTTATCCTTCATTGGGGAATTGCGTTGGCTGAATAGGATTTTTTCAAAATGAAAGGATTGAACGAATTGACATTTATATTTCAAACCATCATTGTGGCTCGTCTACTCTTTTTATTACTCAAGCGTATACATTATATTAAAATTGATGTTTTTATAAAACGGAGGCAGATGAACAGGATTTTCACCTACGATATGGTGCTTTGCCCATGGACACCTCCAGCCCTTGCTATGCCGCGGGCGCGTTCACATCCAAACCGTTGATCACAATAAATTACTAATTTCTTCGTTTATAATACTTATTCGCATTCAAATTTGGAAGTGAAAGTAATTTCTCGTTTAATATAGACTATGTGCAAGTGAAACTGCAATAAATTTTAAATAAGGTGCTACACTTAAATGGACATTCGGTGGAGGTGACATGAATTTTTAATGTCAGCTGTCTAAATATAAAAGTTTTTTTTAATGAAAACGGAAGTAAACGAGCAGAAGGCTCACATCACATCGACACCCCACCTTTGCTGGACTTCGGATGCGTTGCCGGTCTTTTAGAGATAGGTACGCTCTTTTTTTGAAGGTCCCCAAGTCGGTATTCGTTTAGAAATACCTCTAGAGGCACAGATCCCACAGAGTGGTTTTGCGCTGCACAAAATACCTTAAAAACGGTTAGTTGTGCAAGAATAAACATCGAAGTAATACGGATGAACCTTTGCATTCTGCCTTTATGCTCGATGATGAAATTCGACTGTAGGTATTAAAAAAGAACAGCTCCTCAGAACATAGAATAATAAAACACTTTAATAATTGTAAAGCCTTAATAATTTATAAACATTAGATTATTGAACAGGCCATATAATATTCTGCTCTAAGTAACCCATTCCCCGTATCCCCTTTTATCATGTCTTAATTACTTTGGATCTGTACAATGTCTCCTTATTCCATACATCTATTACATTCACGTTACTCTTAAAACTTCATCCCTTTTAAACCCCACTAATAATATAAAGAAAACGTCTCTGCATATTTATATATATTTGGTAATTTCTACACAATGGCATAAGCTCATGGAATGATGCGAATTAATAATCCCACAATAGAAACGATATAGCACGTGTGAATTTATTTGAATTGCTTCAGAACAATGGACGGATTTATAAAAACAGAGAAATGTTTGAATGAATTGAGATTATGTCAATTGTTTTATGAAGTTTAATTCATATTTTGTTTATGATATAATGGAAGTGTTATCTGAGTATTAAATATAAAGTATTACTTGCAAATTTATTCACATGGCTTAATAGGATATATTTTATTGAAGCGAACCGGTAGCAAGGTATTCCTGGCATACCATCGCATCCTTAGCGATCACTCCTTAAATGTTCGCAAAAATACCTCTTGTATAGTGTAATTTTTTTTTCATAATTGGCATGAAATATACAATAACCTTAATACATACTTAGATACAGATCTTCTACTTGCAAGTAAAGTTGAAGGAATTCAAATAAATAAATAAATTTACAATAACCTCATTCTATGTGACAATATAACTACACAGCTAAAGTTCTAGTTTTAAAAGAATATACTTGTCGAATTGATAACCTCCGTTCTAGCTTTTTCGGTCAGTTGAAACAAAGCGAACTGGATAATAAACCCTACAAACAGGGTCAAGCCTATCAAATAAACAAATGGAGTCGTAGGTGTCGATTTATATTATTGACATCGGTTTCGTATTCTACTGCTTTGTACAAGAAAAGTTTCCTCATCTCTGTAAGTAATATCAATTCGTGTATCTCCGCCGGTCCTTTGGGAGCGAAATAACAATATCTAAGGCCCCAAAATATATTTCCTTGTTATTAGTACGTTAATTGATATATAGTTAACGTTATTTTCTTTTATTTATAAAAATATAGCAATCAAAATGCTAGTGCCATTTACTTCTGTATTTCGTATTGGCTGTATACGAGAACGTCTTCATACTACTAAAAAAACCTATTGACATGCTATTAATATTAATACAATTTGTCGGGAGTTATTGAAGCCAGGCAGCAGCGTTGACGGGCCGATTGTAGTAAAAACCATTGCATCGATACATTAGGGTTTTTCTATTCTAGTTTATATGGCAGATGTATGTATGTAGCTGTATGGATTTTGATTATTATATTAAATAATCTTTGATAGGTAATAGAATATATTGTATGTATTTAGGGTTGTATGTTCAGCAATATTTTACATATATTTAGATGTTGATTTTAAATAGGAAATAGGGTTCCAAAAACTATTTTCTTCAAAGCAAAACAACTTCATCATAATTCATCCCTGAATTGCCTTAGGCCAAGCTTAGGGTGTAAATAAATAATTTCATAAAAAGTATAGCAAGCTTCGTTCGGATTATGGAAATCTGACGGATAAAATTTTTTACGAAATGCAACTCGAATGAGAATACAATTCTTGTTATCTTCAGAATTTTGAGATTAATATTCTAACGTAGTTTGCCCAGGTATTATTTGAAGAATGTACATTTTATATATGTTGCCTTATATATTAAAATTTAAATGATTCTAAGTTATGCTAAAAATTAATTATAAATTATAATAGGAAATAATCTATACAAAAATTTTCAACGTATCGGAGATCTAATATTTAAATAATTGAAATCTCAATAAAAGAGAGCGTATTCAATTCAGTCGACCTGGTCATTATAAGTACGAATCTCAGCGAATCGTGTGATTCTATTCATTTTGATGCAGACACTGGATTTTTAGCAGCCGACCAGTCGCCAAAAGATATTACTCATAAGGTGACATATTGTACTGTTAAAAATATCTAACAGCTAGCTACTTGGACTATGAATTTTATTTTACAATATTTTTTAGATACGTATAAGATTTATATACCTTTTATTAATTATGAATGAATAAACTTGAAGCTTCTCTGTAAATAAAGAAACAACATTAATGTTTATTCTTCCATAATTTTTTCCAATAATTATAATAATATTCTAACATACTTCACACTTTATAGCCATTGCGTTCTAAGATAACACAGCAATCTTAACAATACGACATTCCATTCATAGATAGGAACAGAGCTAAGCACCGTAAAGTTTAAATTATGAAACACAAAATCTTTCTTTTCTTCTTTTTAGATGTGTAAAATTTTTAGATATGTTGATAAATATTTACCATAATTAAAGCATAAAAATGACATTCCACAGAGCCCATTTGCACGTCTTTTTATTGAATCACAGAGAATCTACGCGCTTAATCACGTCTGTACTTGCAAGAAGGCAATATTCACTACAACGCTACCATTCAGCCTTTATCTGGTCATTTAAACTGAGAGATGAAACATGGCGCTTTATAAGGGAAGTCCACATTTTTTTGTCGACATCGATAAATGGAATGTGCAGTGCTCGATTATTGGAAACGATGTCCACCGTATCGAGATAAATAGTAGGAATCTAATTTATTAGCTAACCCATCTTTAGTCTGAAACAATCACTAAAAAAGGATAAACGTTCGTTGAAGATTAGCAATTATTATGAATCGGTCAATTAAGAAATAAATACAACTTTTTTTCAAGAAAACTCATTAAAACTGTCTCTGTGTATTGCGATTTATCAATAAAACATTTGAAACTATCTTAATTGAATGAAGTACAGGATGCTGTATCGCAGCAGACAACCATGAAATAAACATCTGTTCAAATTATTTACTTTTAATGGGAACAAGTTGATCATTAGCGATCCAATAGCAACGTTACTTATTTCTTTTATAAATTTCATGGATAAAAGTACCTTTAAAAATGCAACAACATTAAAAAGTACAAGATCTCTCTAACACATTTGAAGTTGTTAAAATTACTTAAAAAATAACAACAAAAATATTAAAATAGACTGATGTTTCGTTAACCATACCCTAAAAAGTACAAAGTTATATAATTATAGCATCCCTAGTCGGTGCTGCAATGTCGACAGGGTGCTAGGAGTGCTTCAGAGGCCAGGCGGCACGATTCAGCCGGGTTACTGACCTGTGTAACTTCATTTGAACACTGCCAACTTGTTACTCATTCAACTATTTCTATAAAGTATACAGTGTGAACAGTTTAATTGTAAAAAGCGACAGCTATTCTCTTTTTGTCCACATTTGAAAAAGAATGAGTTTAACTACTCTACTAGTTTTTTAATAAAACATTAATAATAATAACGTATATGAAGTTATAGAAATAAGCAATCATCTTAGGATATTTATTAAACGAAAGCCGGATATGGTTACAAATGTATGTCCTCTACCGTAGTCATGCTGCAGCTTATGCTGTCACAATAATTGGGACAGCTCGACCGGGACACAAAGAATACAGGCTTAAAATAGTATTTGTAATGCGTATCAATGAGTGAATGAGGATACCGGAGGCTCACTAAGTTATAACGCTTAATCTGTGTAAAAAGTCGGAAAGACAACCAAAATGGAGACGATGCGGTTGTCCATTGGCGGATTACCGCTACAGAATATGAATTTTTTCACTTGAAAAAAATTATCAACTCCTCTCAGTCTGGATATAAAAACTGTCTAAAAGTAAGCATCACCAATACCACATGAAATCGAATTTTAATCAGGTACTTAATAAATTTTCTCGCGGAGGTGACGGGGCGGAACGATATTTAATCGTAATCTCGAATAATGTGAGCGTAAATCATTTTATGTATTTCATGATAATTGTAACGAAGTGTAACTGTTTTTGTTCCCTGCGATGTTATCTTTATCACTAACACATGCGACAAGTTATTATATAAATTCATTACCAATATCAATTGGTTCCATTATGTGTCACTTGAACAAATATATTAAACCAGTATAATAGTTTTTTATTCCTTCTTTTCGAATCCAAGATTCTCACTGATAACCTAATCCGATAAAGAAATACACCCAAATGGTTTTTATACAGCCAAGTATGATAAAACGTACTTTTCCAACAAACGCACTGACAAATAATTAAAACAAATGGTTACTTATGAACGAACAAGTGAAAATAATAACTGTATATATTTCATTAGTAGAAAATTTCACACAAACACAAATGTCGACAAATGATACGTACATGCACATAATATATTATGAAAGCCAATGTAATCAGTGGCCGAAACACAACCAATCATAAAATTTATTCGCGTGTTTAGCCAGTTCCGCCCGATGAATGTTGAATGATTTTATTACTGTTTCAATTTATTTATAGAAGTTATA
>JAAAKR030019157.1:8540-20598 GCA_010014985.3 Delias pasithoe
CATTGGTTTTGAATGGTAGTTGGCACCAATTTAAATTAAGAGAATTGATTAATGTCTACTGGTATGAAAGGTCTATTGCTTTTACTTGGAAAACCTAAAATGTTTTTAAACATTTTAAGTCTGGCACAAGCACAAACAGTTGGCGTGCACGGCGTCCTTATTATAGCTTTTACGCTATATATCGTTTAAATACAAAGCAATATGCATGCAATACACACCACATGGTCATTAAGGTTTGTGGTAGACATGGGAGTCCTAATTGTCACCTCATACCTATGGGGTAGTGGGCTGAAAAGCATCAAAAGCCCCCATAAAATGTCGAACGTAATAATTATCTGGCAGTAGTGGGACGACCAGTGGCTACTTTCCCATGGTTACCGTCAACAAACGGTCGCTAGGCTACCGCTCATGATATATGCATGAATCTGCCGTGGACACTCGCGTTTAAATATGCGACTGAGGAAATTACTAGAGGCAAATATAAGATGTCTGCCCGACTTTGCGTGTGGCACGCCCAAGGCTCCTTTAGTCTTTCCAATTACCCTCACGAAATCATCAACGATTCTTACTATTCACGGCTATTTTTACCGTGTAACCACCACCTCTTGTTCATAAGTGATGAGACAATCCGTTGTACGGTTGAAAGCATCATTTTCAATTCTTTTTGCCTTTATAGACGTGCACGCGAATGCTACTTGTAACCTGGCATGTTACTCAGCAGTAGGCACTTCGTGTAATTGCATGGGGCTAAATTTTCTTTACGCGGCATTATTTTGTAGCACCTACATTTATGATCATTTTGTTAAATATATTTCTTTTTATGGGTCTTTTATTTATAAAATCTTTGATGATATATTTTGTAAAAGAATACATTTTATAAATTTTGGAAGTATCTATTTTAATTTTTAATTCATTCTTCGTTCTTGGGTACTAATTAGGTACAAATATCTTATCTTTAAGTCAGCTTTTACGTAATTAACAAATAAACACACCCGTCTAAACTTATGTCAAACAAGTCTCTTTAATAATATTATTATATTAAACCAATTATTAAAATTTACAGAGAAATATAACTACTCACATACATATTACTTATGAAATTAAAAATATCTTACATTTAAAAAGGTAAGGTAGGTTCGGTAACAATAACAGTTAACCAGAATGAAAAATGAAGGTCTGTTTGATAGTGTATGAGTCGCGTTGATTTTGCGGGTTTTCATTGGGAGTTAGATAGATCCGCGTTTATTCTCAGTGTCCAACTTTATTTACAACGTTAAAAGTTTGATATGAAGGTGGATGAAACGACCCTTATCGTAACCGAAGAAGCCGGTGGCGTGGCGCAAAGTTATGATCGATATATCATCAAATATTCAAGCGGCGCCGACCCATGAGGATACGTAATAGATAACTGTTTTCTGAAAGGTCGCTAGGGCAAACAGTATAAACTCCATTAGATAAATGCCTTCAAAGGATAATTGTTATACAGTTCAGCCGCCTTCAAAAAAGAAATCACGCAGAAGAGCTTTCCATTTGCATGTACCCCGCAATACTCTTATCGGCACTTATTCGATAACGTTGAATTTATTGAAATGCTCTCGACCAGGTTTTCCTAGCAATATGTAATACAAAAAACTATAGAAACCGTTTCATAGTTTTCTTATATGTTACAGTGCTATTAGTATATTGCTAATTGGTCTGTATGTTGAGTCAGAAAAATTAGATAGGTGTAGCATATAGTGTGTAGGTAAGATCTGTTGTGTTCATTTTGTAATTTACGAATAAATAATTCCCTCTAGGGGCGACTTGTCACGAGACATCAATTCTGCTAGACGTCGGTAAACAAATTACATGAATATTATATTAGACGAAATATTTATACTATAATATATATCGAGACTTACTTTATTATTTAATAATATTTCGGTAGACGAAGACCTTAATCTTTATTCAAATGAAAAAATATTTAAAGCAAGTAATGTGGAATGAACGACTTCAAAAATGTATCTAGTGTATCAATCGAATTTATAAATCTAGGAAAATGCCATAATAATATGTCGGCGTCCTTAAATCATGTGTCGACGAACCATGTGTCTCTTGTTATACCCAGCAAAATTGTAGTGAAAGTTCTTGGCATAAATTATTTTTTGAATTGAGAACGCCGTATAATATAATAAAACCACGGTATAACACCACCTTAAAAAGTCTTATTTAAACCAGGCGTATTTAAAAGGTATTATGCAAACGGTTTTTTTTCATAAATCTGTTGAATACAAAAAAAATATAAATTTCTTTAAAAATGTTGCCATGTTGAAATTTGAATTTATGAATGTTATAAATTTTTATTTTCTATGACTGAATTAACGACGTAGTATGGCTTAGTACACATGTAAGTCAATTTTTAGAGAAAATTAAAAAGGAAGCTTTATTTTTCTACAGCTCCATCTCGCGTTTTTATTTGGATCGTAATCCTTGGCATCCGTCGTGTAGAGCATCGTGGAATTTGGTGTCAAATTTTTATATATGCAAACACAAAGCATTTTTTTTTATTTATAGGGGTTGCAGTGGCGGCTGACATTTCTTTACAAAGTAGGCACTAGGCACTAGGCACTATTAAAATTTATATTTTGCTAAAGATACCAAATATCCAACTGCTATTTTACAGTATCTATACGAAATAGTTCAAGTCAGTTTTAATTAGAAATTTTTTTCTTAAAGTACTAAAATACTTCTACTGACCGTCGCACGTAGTAATTTGCAAAGTTGAGTATGGATTTCTAATGTCGGTTGGCGCTTGCATGTTGTGACTGTTCTCACGGGTTTCTGAATATTTCATTAGATCGCGAAGAACAAATTATACCTCTACTTTGTAACAGAGACGGTGAAGTTTTCAAAATGATGTCCACACTAATTGGGTCACCGCCGCATGATTGGTTTGTCAGCTGACGAATTCTCATGCTTATGCTGCAGTAGAAATCACCTGCTACAGTCTCACATTAATATATGAAATCTCTATTCAAAAGATTTCTTTAGGATAATAACTATTTAGTATTAAGATATATAAAATTACTAATATGATATTACGTTGTGTTTGGTCTTGGGAACTTTAATTGGACTATATTGGCTCATTGGTCAATATAGTTTCTACCTAGAATGCTTTCGATTATTTATTGTATGGTAACATTAAGGATAAAATGCTCGAAGAAAATATCGGTAGAGGTTGAATAGATACGAAAATATTACAGGCGAAAAGGGCGTAAATTGAACGGAGACATAAAAAAATGACATCTTTCGACCTTAAATGAGCCTTTCATACAGGTTTGTTGGTGTCGCGTTACCTAGGCAACGATTGTCTTCATTCGACTATTAGCTATTGACAAATAGATACGATTTGTATGTATGTATATGTTTACATATTTAGTACGGCCAAACACGTAAATCGAGGTTGATGTATTTGATCGTAATGATTATTTGGTCGTATTGATTGATGCGACAACAAAAGTTTGGGAGGCCTAACCGTACACCCGAAGGTGTTCAGTGTTCGTCAGAGAGATTGGTGCTGATAATGGCCACTATAGTATGATAAGAATGGTAACAATGTGACAATAAGATGATAATGGTGACCATTATAAAGATTTTATGCGTTATTCGGGTCCATATATACCGACTGTTAAATTGAGGAACAGATCTTAATCAATTATTATCTAAGAACAATCGTATCAGCTTAGCCTGCGTTGCCACAGGTTTGCATTTTGAACTATAACACTATCATTTTACCTTAGGTGGTTAAAGAGAATATTGTGTTATTAAAAAAATAAGTTAGCTAATGTTTGAGTCAAGTTTTATAGGCTTTCGGGTTTCAGTTGAATTGTTTATTCTTCTGTTACTCAAATGGGGCTAATAAATGGTGTTTTATCAACTATAAATTATTGAAGATTCTGTGTTCTTACGTATACGAACTATTTATATATGAACCTCATAGTCATGGTATATGTTAATTTAATTTTTAATTCTTTCATCTTATTTTAAAATGACAAATTTCTTATTCCCATTAATGAGGCGGTTATGTAAACATAATGCAGTCAGTTCATGTATTATGCCTACTAATGCAGGGTGGTCAATTTGTTAAGTGAAGTTCATAGATACATCGCTTAACGACTTTATTGCATGCCACCTCTTCATATTTACTTAATATTTAATTGTTTAATTGAATTAGAACACCTAAGTTTCATGACGGCCGTTATCTTTCGGTAATGCGTGGCAAAAAGACGTTATTGGATGACCTTAATTGTTTGTGCTAGGGTACAGATAAGTAATGTATTTTCTTTTCAATAAAGATTAACGCACGTAATAAATAATATGCAAATGCAAAAGTAATATCTTCAGTTGTTATCTATAATTATAAAATAAAATTACATATTTTAGTTATAGCTATCCTTTCGCATAGAATTTCACGGATATATTACGGATTATACGGATATAACACTGATATTTTACGGAAATCTCATAAAGAATGTTTCGGGTTGAATATCTCCAAATAAATAAAAGAGAGACGTTACTAAATTAGACGAAATGAGAGCAGTACCTTGCATGGTATAATTATTACATAAGAAACTTCGTCAAAAAATAATGTTGCTATTTAATTTAGAAAATGGTAGAATCGAATGTCGCGGCAACACAAGGGTCTTGCCGTTTGTCTCAGCAAGTCGCCGTTTCCGGGGCACAACGAGAGGCAGGGTTATCGACGGGCTACCGCGCATGTGCAGAACTGGCGCCCTATAGTCTGACGAGGCCCTACTAACGCCCGCGCGGAGCCCGACCGGTGTCAGTTCACCCGTCGACAACCGCCTAACCGAACGTTCTCAAATTAACGCGACGACCCCACAATGTTCGTAACATGTGATGGCGAACCTTAAACGGTTCGTGTCATGGGTCGGGCGGCGAAGTCGTTCTTCTATCTCGGTGCATTTTTAACTCTCAAATAATCCGAAAGCAAGGATCAGGTACGTGATTGTTTATGCCTTCGAGCTACATAGATAATCAGATTTTCGGTTAGTCGTCACCCTAGCTTTGTACGTGAAGAACTAAGCACTGTTGCGCTCAACGCGCGAGGCCGTTCAAGAAACGGTAGCAGGTGAGACAGCTGTTAGTGACATTTGGAGAGTTGTTTTTTCCTTTACATTCTTTTGCGCGAGACGCTCCCTGGCTACCTCTTTGTGGGCTGAACACCTGCCTACCAACTTATTCGCGTATCTTTTATCGCTAGTTATATATTATGCTATAACATTTAATTTGTATAGACAATGCCAGTCACTTTGCCCGCATAGCTTAGGTTTGGTTGTTCTAAGGTAACACTTGATTTATTAGCTAAGAAACTCTTAGTAATGGGTTAAGTTGTTATTACTTCTACAATGTTCTTCTTGAACTAATGCCTGATCACCGCAACTGCAGTTAATAGTGCAAACGCAAGCGAGTGGTGTCAGTGACCTTGTTCACCTGCTCGCCAGAATGTTGCATTAGCATTTTTAGGGCTCACTTCGAGATAGCTTTCCATACTTCTTTAGAATTTATTACGTAGTTGAAACCGAGAGCTTATTTGTCTGCGAGAAGACAGAACAATCTTTGTCGCATTAATACTAATATATATATATTTTAAGTAAACTTAAAGAAATAATCAATAAAATGTGTAAATAACAACTGTATTCATTATAACTATAATGACTATATATTCGCCGCTATCGAGCAATTCAGATATTTTATCGCCTGGCAATATTTTCATGAAGGAATGTTTCCTTTGAAAGCGAAGTTATTTAGCATATTCGGATTGCCACCGTTTCTAGCGGATTTGGTTTCAGCGTAAGGTTAGTGTAATAGAAATTTAAGAAAAATTTCCATTCGAAGAAAAAAATTACGATCAAATTTCGTAATCAGTAATTAGGTATACATATATGCTCGAATTCTTCTCACTGAGACGTAATGAATGCAACAGGTGGTAAAGCAAACTTGATTAACAGATGGTTCTGCTGGTCGTCGATCGGAATTAA
Organism: Delias pasithoe; assembly: GCA_010014985.3. Taxonomy (NCBI): domain Eukaryota; kingdom Metazoa; phylum Arthropoda; class Insecta; order Lepidoptera; family Pieridae; genus Delias; species Delias pasithoe. The sequence goes on from JAAAKR030019157.1 coordinate 14,582, forward strand.
TTTGTATCGTATTCATTAGGTTGAAATTGAATCAAGATGAAACGCGAGGCGTATGGAGATGATGGCCCGTCGCAGAAGCGTCATCGCCATTCTGATGAGGAAATCACCTTCCTTATACCGAGTAAGGTGAGAATCGAAGGTTTTGTTTAACGCATATTTCAATACGCTTTTGCTACCGGACACAATCTAGCATTGTATAAAATTATGGTGATTTATTATTGTTTCAATCCACGCTTTGATCCAAGATGGAAAATTATGTTCTCATAATTTTCTATGAACTATTGTTTACTAGAATCTTTAAATATATGTACGCTGATAAAACTAACAACCATTTAACGTATAAAGTAAGTTGACTACCCAACGATTTAAAATTAAATTGTTATAATATTGTCTAAGTTTTCTGAGTTGACAAATACAATATTGTAATATTCATAGCTCTCGGCACGATATTTGTCAACTTCATAGACTTACTACACGAGACGGGTAATTTCACAGGTGGCAGGCTCGATAATTGGAAAAGGGGGCTCAAACATATCAAAGCTGAGGAGTCAGGTCAGTATCCAAATGAACACAGAAGGTTGGTTTGACAGTTTTCTTGTACAAGTACTTGATAACCTTTGTAGAGACATCACATTGAACAGTTCATTAAAGAATAGCCCACAACAGTGTAGAGTAATTATGTAGGTTTACGTGTAGAATGTCATAGGTAAAATAGTTGGTTTGGGACTTAAGACCTATTACAACCACAGTAGTTACTCCATGCAAATACCTTTGTTTTTATCTACTCTTAATACTTATCTTTGCATAGCTATAAATTATTAAGAAGAATATTGGTCCCATCGTGCCGTGGAGCAAGAAAGCGGCCGGTCCATACAGAATAACCCCCCGGCAGCCAGTTACAGGTCTTTACTGCCCCTGAGAAGCCCATGTCATAGCACGGCGCTCGGCGCACCTCCACGCCTATCTATCACCGTACACCATACTGCAAACGACAGCTTTCCCGATGCGATCGTCTTGTCTATGTTGTCGAACGCAACAGTAGCCCAGTCTTGCCCGATGCATTCGCTCCGAGAAGTGATGGTGTGCGGTGGTGATGGCGAAGCGCGGAGGCGCGTGGGGCGCCGCTACAACGCCCTTGGTTGTCGGTCCCGCCCCGCCGGACGCCGCCGAACCCGCACCCGCCGCCCCGCCACGCAGTTTAAAGCCTCTATTACAGTCCCCGATTGCCTCGGCCCCGAACGGTAAATCCCCAAACTACTCTCAAATTGGATCTTTTTACACAACGTCAACAGTCAGGTGTATTAGGCGCTTTACTCCCATTTCCCTTACCACCACCACACTGGTAGCACACCACCTCTCCCGTTTCGAGACCGAAGTGTCGAAGTTGTCCCGACAGCGGTTGCAGCTGCAGGACCATCCCCATTCAACTGCATCCCGTCGAAAGTCCTCTCTACAAGCACGGATGCTACGATTCCAATGTCAAGCTGCATTATCACTCCGAAACAGAACCCCCTGACCGTTGATACACATTTCTTAAACTCCATAACTATTGTGCTGTCTTTTATCCGAATGGGCGGTCGGGGCGTTCGCTACAGCGTGCGTTTCGTTTTTCAGCGTGCTAACGATCACGGCGGCGGATCTGGATCTCATTATGGATATCGTGAAAGAAATCTTGCCGAACCTAGCTGATGTAAGTGTTCCGCTTGCTGTTTGTTTCACTTTTATTCAGTCTCGTATCTTAAGTTAACAAATCAAATTCAATTGGTTTAATTTAATGTTTTATGCCATGTTGATTTGTCAGGTGACTGTTGTTTGTGCTGACTTTTCTCATTGTAAATATTGTTATCCTGTTAATAACATTAATTATCTAATAATGATAATTCCTAGAGTCAAAGAGGAAATGGCGACGACCTAGACATTCGTCTGTTAATACACCAGAGTAGGGCAGGCTGCGTGATCGGTAAAGCTGGATCCAAGATAAAGGAGCTGCGAGAGGTTAGTTTAATTTAGAAGTTTTTCATATCATTATTTTTCTGTGTTCGATTTACAGACTCGAAAAGATGCAGCCGTTGCTGTTTAGTAAAATTTTAAAATTACATTTTTCTTATATACAAATTCCATATAATTATAGCCATATGTAAAAACTTTACGATTTAACTTACCTCAGAATTAAATATGTAGTTCTATTCGCGACGTGAGTAATTAAAGGTGTATGTATGTACGGCAGATGTGTTAGCGATCATCTGCCATTCGAGGCGCGAGTCGCTAGCAATCATGAGATTTTTTTAACAGAAGGTATTTCGGTCATACCACCGAGTGCGCTTAGGGCTGTCAAACGTTTGACACCATTTTACAGTTGTACTATTCATATGATTTGTAGTTTTTGCTTATAAAGGATGCGTTCTAACTATATTTAACGATGTAACTAGTTTTTGAATTCAAATGAGTTTTATATATAATCAAATAAGCGTCATACTGTTTTAAACAGGTAATGGCCACTTAAGATTTGAACGCTTATATTACGCATCTCCTGTTTTTTGCGTGTCGTTTTATATAATTTGTTTGAATATTACCGGTAATATTACAAGCAACCCTATTGATCACCGGTGTGCTGTCAGATGAAGGGCAGATGTCGTTGCAGCTGCCTGCATCCCGCCTTATCTCAATACTCATGTTTTAGATTTACCTACTTTTAGAAATCATTAAACTGTCATACTACCACATAACAACTGAGCTCTATATTATGTTTTATGTATGAAATAGAAATAAATCGTGGAACTATTAAAGTAAAAAAATAAAACACGATTGAAATCTTGATTTAAACGTTAAATAAATTATTTATAATGTCAGTGTATTTAACTTAAAAATTTCTTGTGTTGGACAAGTTTCTGGCAATTCTTTATAATAGCAGCACTTGCCGACAACTGTAGTTAAGTGGCGATTGTAATAAATCCGAATAATATAGATATAATATTAAAATATACATTAGAGAAGGTTCTAGGAAACTGGTGGTAACAAAGATGGTGGATAATTTTTATAGTGATATCCTTGAAATAAACTTGCTTTGCGTTTCAATGTGTATGATCAATATCATATTGTGCACAGCGTAATCAAGTTTAAAAGCCCGGCCAATTTGTCATCGTGTCTGCACAAACAATGTTAGTGCTCGACGCACACTTTGCCGATACTCTGTTATCTTCTCTCCAATTTTATTACCTTGGCCACCACACTGTTTAATTAAAGTATACTAGACACTTTTATCAGCCCTAGAACCAACTAGAGATGCGTCTGTGTGTGTGGTTGTTTAATTTGACTTAAGTATATATTGTCAGTGTTATAGAAAATTAACACATATTATATATATAAATGTATTAAAATTCATAAAGAAACCTCTGGCATAATCATTTTTAAACAACCTAGCGAGGTTATTAATTTGCCTAGCTTAAATGGCTTGATGTTATACACACACATGTTGACATATTAAGTTTCAACTATGTCAGTGCTGTGAGCGGGATCGTACGCTGCTGCCTAACTGCCAAGTGCAGGCTGTCAGTGCGGATAGGCCCTAATAATGCACGTCCCGATCGCTAACTGCCACTACGCGAACTTTCAAATGGGCTTCAGAACTTCACAATCTCAGTCAGTCACGGGCATTGTTTCTTGAGTGGGCTTAAGTGAGTTTGTGGCCATGTCTGTACTTATGAAGGCGTCGTTATTTCACTAACAAAAAGTGTGAAGAACCTGTTTTAATGTATAAACTCATAAAGTATTATTGTTGTCTGGTTGGTCTTCAAGAAGGAATAATAAAATAGAATATTATAAAATGGCTCAACTAAATAACAATTCCGATGAAAGAACGATCTCGGTCATCTTAATAAAAATCTTTTATTCGTCAATACGATACATGGAATCGTAAATGTACAAACTTTTTCTGTGTAGCAGACAACGGAGCAGGTGGGTCGGGAGTCCTATAGGGTTAGAGAACACCGCCACACTCCGCGCATTGGCTGTGTTGCCGGCTTTTTTTACGCCGCTTCAGCGGAATTTTGAATGTCATTCAAGCAAATGGCAGGAGGCGTTTCGCAGTCGCTACTCACGCGAGTGGCGATATGTGACAATGTAGACCTGCACTTCGATCTCGAAGTCCGAATAGTAGCCCAATGGATGAAACAAGCTACTGAGCGCTTTTTCGACAAAGCCAAGACTCATCCAAACCCGCCAGGGCGGAAAAGTATCAACTACTGTCCTCTCCCGTCCACTTTTAGGCGAGGAAACCGCAAAACGTTATTCACGATCCGTATGATCTTATCACGCAAGCAAACAATAGACTGATAGCCTCCCGAGAGGAAAAATATAGAAAATCAGATGTCAGGGTTCTGTGTAGGGATCGCGATAACAAACGCCTTCGCCGGAAACGGAGGCGAAGACCTATACATTATATCGCTAAGCTCACTTCGGAGAGCTATCGACAGGCCGCTCAGGCTGCCCTCTCTCTCGCGACGACTCAAGCCGAGGCTGGCGTCTCACAGGAGACACCTTGTGCTAGTCGCCGTAAAAAAGTCACGGCGAGCTGTGCAGATCGCCGCCCAAGTCGCGTTAAGCTGTATGGCCTCACAGCGAGTTAGCCATTGACAGAAAAAGACTGTGCTTCACTGAGTGGGGGTGTCAGATTCCCGTGAAAGTATACCGCTCAAGCGTCGCAAAAAACTGCCAACATGGCTATGGTGATCTTACCAAAGAGGAGACCCGCCTGCTCTGTTGCTAGCTAGACAATAAGTGCTCTCTTACTCTATATATAAATAACATAGGGTCCAAGTTTAATGTTATTCACATTTCACAATACTTCCATCGCGAATTTGTATTATTTGTTACATTGTGAATCAGCTGAGCTGTTCAAAAAGATTCTCAAAACACTTAAGAATTAATTGTATCGGAGCATTTAGTTGTAGATGTGCCGGCTGAATTGGTATCTGGAAGATTTTGCCCTTTTCATCGATCAGCTGTTTCATTATACTGTTCCAGGTATAAAGTATACGAAGCGTGGTGTCCTTGATTCGATGCCGTATAAGTTACATAACCGTATATTTAATTTCTTAGCTACCATTCTGTTTCAATACTTCGAAAGAAAACTACACTGCACTTGGCCATTTATTATTAGTTCAGTTCAATGTTTCGTTAAAATATTTCATGAATTTTTAATTTAAATAAACGGTTGATATTTTAATTACTTACTGGCAGTTTATTATGAATACATATGCCTATTATAAACTAAGGTATTGCAATTACAACTGTAATTTTTAATTGTGTGCCTACGTCGAAGAGAAAATCGGTGATTGCTTCGTGTTTAGAAATAGACATTTCAAGATTGCGTAAAGGCATTGTCCTCGTTCATATTTTGAATCCTCTATCTAGCTCTATCTGATTATAGGAAAGTTCAGAAGGTTTACGCTTTTTTCATATTATTTAATCGATGAGATTTAATAATAAAAATTGATCACAAAAATTTGTGTAAATAAATTTACCTTATAAATTGCCTATGTAATATAAATGTTATACCTATGTAATATTCATAGATATAACATTTTCGCGCTAAATGTACGTACAATCTAACGTAGTAATCGTAGCAAGGATAATGTGTTGGTTATAAGATGGCGTGGTAGGTAGGACGCGTGCGCATGGGCAGCTGTCGCGGCAGGTGGTGCCGCAGCCGCGCCGGAAGGCCGAACAAAAACGTTCACGCACCTGGCCACCGCCTACCTACTTGCACAATGCTCAGACCTTCCCTCGCATTTCATTCTTTGACGCATCCCCTACTCTATGTTCAGGTAAATTTTACTCGTGGAATACCTAAGTATATTGATTTGAATCATTTTCGCTTCATAGGTGCTCGTGCGCAAATATAGTATCATCGTAAATTTAGTCAAATCTGTCAAATAGCACTTAATAAGCATATCTTGTGTGTTTACTCTCATTGGTAAACAAATTTAATACATTACATACTATATGGCTGTTACGAA
>JAAAKR030019370.1:4878-16217 GCA_010014985.3 Delias pasithoe
TATATATATATATATCTTGCAAAAAGTAATATCAATCTTTTACCTTGAACCTAATTCTAAGTTCGTAATCTCTTGAACCGGAGAGAACTTTAGTGTTATCTTTAAGGAAATAGTCCGTGCCTTTAATTCGTAATGCAAATAGGGTTCGTGTCAATGGTGGAACGTGATATTTTTTACATAGCAGTATACACAGCTCCTCAGCAGTTAGACTACTTGAACATGGCACTATATTAGGCGTACGATCTACAACGACAGCAACTTTAATCGTCTCGTGCGAAGCCATGGTTTATTTTGTAAACTTGAAATACAAAAAATTGGACGCCACTAATGATAAGACTCAATTTTAGTATATCTGATATATTATTCCAGAGATATCGTATATTGTCAAAATAAAATTCATTTTGTTAATAAGCATAAAAAGTAATATGCGTAATTTAAAAATCAATTAATTAACTAAAATATGTTTATTTATAAACCATGTAAGGTCACCACTAGCCAGTTGCCAGTTGCTACTGGCATAAACATGGGACACAGAAAAAGATAATTGATGACAGATACAACTACAAATTATTATAATAAACAACATAGAATATAACACGACTCAAATAAACTTTACAGTGTGTTAAGACGCGGACATACCAAGATGTACAGATGAATGATATTGGTGTTAAAGGCCCCGTAAACGATCAATCATGTTTGACAAATTTACAAAAAATCAATGTATTCGGTGTTTGACGAAGATCTCGATTGTTGGCGTGTTTGACACAACATGTGTAGTACTTTATCTATGGTTTGGTTATCCGCCGAGTTTTGTTTTGTCTCTTTCTACGGTCTCTGAATTGGTATCGATCCATCTCTTATATACCTGTCATATATAAAAATGTTGGTATTCTGCGTTTTAGGGAATTATGATTACTATTTTTATGTTTATTTCAATGCATATAATTTTGAATCGATTTCATGAGAGTCCACTAACACTTGGATATGTTTGATTAAAAATTGATCGGGTGTCCTCTCAAATAGGAATCTACGAACGGCGTAAAATCAAAATGCCAAAATTCTTTGGAAACTGTAATAAATATTAAAAATCAGATGATATAACAATATCGGCTAATTGAGATGCAGGAGGAAAGATTTATCACAAAAATACTACAACTTTTTAAGCGTGCGCGTTTTTTAGCGACACTAGTTACAGTAACGAGAGTCTCGATGGGTACTTAAATAACTAGCTACCAGTACAATTGAAACTATTTTTTTTTTGTAAAAGCGTTTTGCGAGTTGGTATAGCCTGAAAGAGTAACTGTAACTTGTTTTTTATTGTTTCGCATCATGAGTACCAACCGCCAGAGCGAAAGAGATAGCAAATCAAAATGTCCAAAACACAATGAAACAGTTTTTTTCTACGTAACATGTTTCGTTTCTTTCGCATCGCTCTTACCAACCGCCAGAGCGAAAGAGATGTCAGATCGAAAATATCTGAGGCACATTGAAACAGTTTCTTCTAACATTTTTATAATAATTTGACCAATTATCACTTCCACCAAGTATAAGGTAGCCAAATTTTTTTTAGAAGAAAAATACATATAAAATGGTATAAACTGAAACAAACCAAACCAAAATAAACCTAACCTAACCTAACCAAACCCAACCTAACCCAACCGAACCCTAACGAACCGGAAAGAAACCGGCCTAAAACGGCCAAACCCGAGTGAAGCCGAACGAACCCGACCTAACCTAACCTAATTTAACCTAACCCGACCGATCCCGAATGAACCCGACCGAACTCTAACCAAACCGGACGACACAAAAAGATTTTTGCGTAATTATCCAAACAGTGAAAAAGAATAACTTATACAGTTTAAATAAAAGTGCAAAAACAAATGGCAGTGAAATACAGCTTACCAAGAATCCTGATTCCTAATTATTAATTAAACATTTACTATTTTTAGATTTACACGTCCCGACAGCGAAGCACTGTTGCATATTTTATTGATATCATTCATATATTACCATACGCTTATGAATTGTTATGTATTAATTATAGTTATAAGTTTTAATTTTTTTTTTACTCAAATTAAATTAATTTTAGAGCAGTTTGTTCTTTTTTGAGGCCCTTCTTTCCACTTAGATAAATAACATCAAAAAGTGTAAATAAACTTGTAAATATATTAACTGTAAAAAAGTTGGAAATAACTTATAAGTACGCCTGCATTAATAATTTGATATTTTTAAGTTTCGTAGTAAAGACTAGTCAAAAATACATTTAAATATTTAATTCAGTCGACCCCAAGACTGACTAAAGTATTAAAGGAAATTAATTTCTATTTTAAAAAAGTTAATTTATTTATGTAATTTTACCTAAAAATACAAGTAACATAATTTTTTTAGTTTCGTGTAGCGGAATGGAGATAGATACTTACAGAAAACACTAGTTTTGAAACTGGTGACGCCGTACAAGTAACTAGTTTCGTTACGTTTCTCCGTAACAACCCACGTTTACAACTTCTTCGTCTTTTTCGATGAAGACTTTTTTGTGGATGTACAGTATTTGGAATCATTATCAAGATATTATCTGATAGCCTATAATTAATTAATATACTCATGAGTAGAGTAATAATGATTGTAGTTTTCATCTAAATTTTGAACCCCACTTTCACCACAGTACGATTTTTAAAAATTATCCTTAACCATTGAATAAATTTTTATATTTGCATGTATCACATACAAAATCTGCAGTTAGAAGGGATAAAGTATCAAAACGTTTTTCCCTAGTATTGCTAACGTCAATTTCTTTTTTCCTTCATATTCTGGTAGTCTTGTAATAATTTTACCGCTTACTATAATTCAGTACAGATTTTAGAATTTTTTTAGTACTGGTAACATATCTTTTAGTATGATTAACTTTTCCGACAACGGTCACACTGTGTAACTACTTCGGAAGAACTGTCTTTGTTTTCCGAGTTGCAATTTATCAAATTTTTCTGTCGCCAATCGCCATTATTTTTATTTTATTTACGCTAAACAGATTGTATCTCACTAATTACAAGATTAATATTTAAACGAATTTCATCAAAACTCGAATGTAAGTAGATTGAAAATTGAAAAACAGTTTTTATTTGTGACTTATAAAGCAGCTATGTTGGTATTTGCACGTGTGGTTTGTATTAAAGACGCCGGTTCTTTCCAACTTTTGCTATTTCTCCTACTGTAGTAAAGTCTGTTCTTTTTGGAGTTGTACAAGTCAAATAATTTACTGTTGTCTTAAGAATAATTTTATCTAAAAACTTTTACAATTCATTCTGTGCAATAGTAGACTTAAAAATTAAATAAAAGAAGATAGATTTTGTTATCATTTGATAATATATATTACAGATAATGGCAGAAGATTGGGATTACTTTTATAATGTGGTGAGTTTTCTAAAGTTCTGAACACTTCATATGTTTTGCAAACAAATTACTGAAATTTTAGTGTAATTTTAAAAGTTGCACTTCTGGTGGTGGTTCACTTATGATTATCTACAAAATATTCATAAATAATATAAAACCTTTATAAATAATATAAAGTTGTTGTCTTTAAAATAGGAGGTGCCAGCTCATGAACAATATGAATTTGTTGATGATGGTCACAGTGTATCATCATTTGGAAGGGGATTCACTACTTTTATAGAAGACCAAGATGGAGGATGTAAGTTATTTTAATTTGCATGACATTTAAATTACACTTAGATAAACAATACTATTGGGTTGTATAATAATCATATGTTTCTAATAGAGGTGATGGAAACCAAAATGTACCAGATCAGTGAAGTTAATAAAAAATAATTGATTGGGTTACTTCAGTAAATATTTTTAAGAGAATACTGAAAAGTTAATGAAACCTTATAACTGAAAATTAGTTTCTTACATTAAGAAAGTTCCTTTTATCTTGTAATATTATACCCTGTTACATGCTTTAATTGTATTAACAAACATATCTATCCATTCATCTTTAAAGATTCAAATAAAGAAACCAATGGTTTTGTTGAGCGTCGCGGGCGCGGTGGAAGAGGTCGCGGAGGACGTGGTGGCCGAGGCGGAAATCGTGATCGAGGAGATTATGAAAATGGAAATGGTGATTATTATTTATTTATTACCTCTGAGGGAGTACAATTAGCAGCTGCTTAGATACTCTGATAACTGAAATGAACAAAATAATAAAAAATAACACAATGAAAATATTTACTCTCAGTTATATCTGCAGTCATGTGCAAAAAACTACTAATTCTAAGTAGGTTCAAAATAAAAACCATAGTATGTGTTTAAATATTAGTCACATTGTTTAAACTGGGCTCTCACAACATGTGTTACAATAGAAAAAATACACAAGATAAATTTAAAAAACTTGTTACCCATCCTAAATTTCTTACTACTATTATAAATTAGAAACAAGCATTACATAAATGTATGGGTATGGTGCAGATGTTATATTTATTGCCTTCTAGTTAATGTTTTAAGCAAATAATGGTAGTTATATATAATTTGCTTGGTCCAACAAAAAGCTACTTATATTATATAAGGCAAAGCATTTATATAAAAATGTATACAGAACACCTATATAAAATAACTTCATAGAATGTCCCCATTATATTGTTTGAAAATTCATATGATTGAGGTGAATCCTATCTATAGTTGACAATAAGCTGATTATATAAATAATATGAGAAATTTATGGATATTGAATTCAAGTGGATGACAAGTTAAACTTTTTGGTGGAAATATGTCACATATCATGATAAGTCATTTTAAGTAATTTGATAAGTTTGGAAATAAAAACAGAAATAAGATTTCATTTTGTCATATTTCAATACAAATTGGTAAATTTCATTGTGAATATAATTACATACACGTTAAATCACGTATAGGAAGTAATTCTTTGTTTACACAGTATTTTGTATTCGCTTAATTATATGTACTATGTATATAATTTTTTTCGAATATTAATATTGTTTTTTCCGTTCTTTTGTGGTCCTTAAGATTAGAGTTTCAATGAAGAATAAAATTTTATTATTAAATAGATACATTATTGAAAAGTACAATTTTTTTAAAGTAACAGTCGCTGTGCTTCCTAATATATTATCTGCCTATCTATATTGATAGAAGTCAAGCCAATATATTAGTTCTACACTATCGAAAATAAAAAATTTTTTATTACGCCCAACGTAGACCCGTGGATTTCCCGTGGAGGTCCACTTGCACCACTTTGGGAATTACTGGTTAAAAGGAATGAAATAAGTTTTTAAATGAGAAAAATCAAATTAGGTAATAGTGACACCACCATAGAATTTATTTTTGGACGTATACAGATGGTCACTACAACGGTGATAGGGAAGATAGAGGCGAACGGTGTCGCGGACGTGGTCGTGGCAGGGGACGAGGCCGTGGGGGCTCCCGTATCGGTGGAGATGAGGAGGCCGTTGATGCTGATGGGGAAATTAAGAAGCCAGAACCCGTCACCTATATACCGCCCAACCCAACGGACAATGAAGATGAGATGTTTGGCAACTCTATTAGTTCGGGAATTAACTTTGACAAATTCGACCATATCGCTGTTAAGGTATATTTTAATTTCTATTTTTTCTTATAATAAAGTTTTATTTATGATTTCCGTAACATAAGTGTAAGAGTTAACACTTAACTGGCTCTTAATTATCTAAAAGGACTGTTAAACCAGCAAAAAAGGAGAGTTTGACGACATCGTTGGGAAATGATCAACTGTACAGTTTTTTAAAGGTTAAATTTTCAAGCTATTGAAAATGTTACTTATACAAAAATAAACTACCTTCATGTTGAAATTACAGTAATACTCTATTATTGAATTTTGTTTAAACTAAATGAAATAATACAGATAGAATAATTGTTGAAAAATATGAATACATCAACTCAAATATAAGAATGTTATTTTTGTGAAATTATCTTCGGTTTCAGATAACTGGCGAGAATCCTCCGCTACCTATAGATAGTTTCGAAAAAGCTAACCTCAGGAAGTTCGTCGTTGACAATGTCTTAAAATCTGGCTACAAAAAGCCGACACCAATACAGAAGCATGCTATTCCAATCATAATGGATGGTCGAGACTTAATGGGTTGCGCACAAACGGGATCAGGAAAAACTGTGAGTACCTGACTAACATATATACCATTGGTTGTAGAATGTAGGGGAGAATCTCTGGATCAACTGAATCGATTTTGATTCCTTCACTAATACAATGCTATGTTATTTGTGAGTAACATAGGCTATATATTTATCTAAAAAACTAAGACTCGTGGTAGTTGGATTTACAAAATACGTCGAACAAAAATGCTTCTCATGAACACTGTATGATATATGATTTCAGTTCTAGAACTTGATAAAGCTTATAAAATTTCCCACGAGAACATGTATCTAACTTTAATAATTTAAATGGCAAAACATCATTTGTCGAATCAGCTAATGCGGAATATAAGAATATAAACCTGTTATCTATCATACGCAAAGTTTAATTGTTGAAAGAGACTATTTGTATATTTAGTCTTTTTAACAATTTAATTTGATTTGGCTTTATGTAATGTTTTTTTATATATTATGTAGAACGTTGACAACGTAAAAACCTATAAACTCATAAAATGTTGTTCCCGTCTCCTCGGACCCAAAAACTTCTTACTTGAAATGCGAACCGTCATCGCACCTCAGGAACTCAGTTTTAATGACGACGACCTTTGTAACTTCAATCATCTACCAGAAGGAGTAATTTTAAATGAATGTGTAAACAAACATAGGTTCCTTAAAAAATGTAGACCATTCTTATTGCTAACACATGTTGAACAAATTACTTCAAATTAAAACAGTACACTGCGTTCTAAGTACAGTTACTTATTTATAATATTAACATAGAAAGTTTAAATTGTTTAAAACAAAAATTTCTGATTTTTGATGTAGTGTGCCCGATTGTTTAAACATTTATTAACTAATATTACAGTTGATGAATGAATGTTGCGTCTTTATCTCATTAATTTAACAGAAAATATTATAACGCAGAATAAACATCATTTTGCCTGGGAGATTTCACAATGAATTGTATAAATAAATATATTTGATATATTCCAGGCGGCTTTTCTATTACCGATCATCAATACATTGTTACAAGATAATCAAGAGCCGGTTGTAATAAATGGTTGCATTCAGCCACAAGTAAGTATTTATGTAACGTATGTATTATTTTGTAATCATAAACTATTGAAGTAAAATATCAGTTTTCAACCAATTAGGCTTCAATTGATTTGTTTGTCTGTTCAAATATATTTTGCAAAACAAGAAAAGTCTCTGTACATACACAACCATATTTGTATTGCCGAAATTCCCAGATGTATAACTACAAAACTAAAGAGATGACCTGATTCAATATAAATGTTCATATTATAATAAAAAATATTATGCACTTCTCAGGTTGTGATAGTTTCGCCGACACGTGAACTAACACTTCAAATATTTAACGAGGTGAGGAAGTTTTCTTTCGGCTCCGTATTGAGAGTTGCTACTGCATACGGTGGTACTGCTGTGCGCCATCAGGGCGAACAAATATCGGTAAGTGTGACTACTTGTTCGTAATATTAAATTATATGATTTAAAAGTATCAACTTAGGACCTACTAGCAGTTACGAAGTGGATAGATGATATGAAAAGTTTATTCTACCCAACACAATGTTATATATTGTTATGTGTCGAATTCAGTAGAAAAATGTGTGTTATATATGCATATGTTCTATTAATTAACTAAAACAGTAGATTTAATAAAATGTAAATACCCTTTTTTACCACAATACCGTCATTTGTTTTAAAATTGTTTTCCAAATAAAATTATTTATTCTTGTCGATATATTTTCTTATATAAGTGGCCAATTATTTGTAGAAAGGCTGCCACATTTTAGTAGCGACACCTGGGCGGTTACACGATTTTGTGGATCGGAATCGCATCTCATTCGAGAGCATCCGCTTTATAGTACTGGACGAGGCTGACAGAATGCTTGATATGGGCTTTATGCCATCCGTCGAGAAAATTATGCAGCATCCCACTATGGTGCAAGGTGTAAGTATACATCAAATTCATAAGGTTGCATCAGTTTTAAATGCTGAAAATTCCCACTTTTTTCTTATAATTTCACACTACCTTCTAGTTTTATTTTCGTATAATTTTCCGGCAGAGTGATCGACAAACTCTCATGTTCTCGGCGACATTTCCTGAAGATATCCAGCATTTGGCGGGGCGATTCCTTACCAACTACTTGTTCGTGGCTATTGGAATAGTCGGTGGGGCCAGCTCAGATGTTGAACAGATATTTTATGAAGTTTCCAAATATGAGAAGAAGACCAAATTGCAGGAACTTGTTAATGAAAATGGTATATTGCTTGCATTTTATTAATGTTGTGCTTATACGTATATAATTGCAATGCTTGTTGTGAAAAAATCTCTCGATATCAAAGTTTAAAACGTTTCTAGTAAGAAAATACTTTATTAACTGACTTATTATGAACATAATTCACCCGTGGGAGAGCCATGGTGTATCATACTAACACTAAATTGGTCCGAAGTAATACCACTGGCTCACAGAATACTGAGCGTGAAATGCCAATTATACTTCTACTGTGTTTCGTCGTGTGAGTATATCGGAGGCTCTTAAAAATGCTGCTTAAGCGGCGTAAAAAGCCGGCAACACAACCGATGCGCAGATTGTGGCGCGGTTTACCGTATGGGCAACCTACCTGTTCCGCTATACCATAAAATGAAAAAACATTTGATTCATTAATATTGCCTACAAAACGTAAAGGCTTACTTAATATGGAACAGTTGTTAAACATATCTGTAGTTTTGAAAAAGTTTTTTGTTGATTCTGGTTACGTTCCTTAAAAATTTCGATAACATTTCAGAGAATAAACGTGTGCTTGTATTTGTGGAAACGAAGCGTAACGCTGATTTCATAGCGTCTCTACTATCAGAACAACAAATGCTCACCACCTCAATCCACGGAGACCGGCTGCAAAAGGAACGGGAAGAAGCCTTGCACAACTTCAAGACAGGGAGACATATTATTCTCGTGGCTACTGCGGTCGCTGCTAGAGGGCTGGGTATGTAAATATGACTAATTTTGATTTAGAAATAGTATTTCAAATTTAGGGTCACGTTTGTCCCTAGTGAAGTCGATTAAATTTCCACCAAACTGTGTTTATACTTAATTTTACTTCCTACCTCTATATCTCTAAATAAAAAAGCTTACTTTTAAGTTTATAGCTAACCAACAGTTCTGTTTTATTGGACAGAAGATACAAAAAATTAAATGATTATTGGTTCTTTGGTAAGGGTATTTTGACAAAAAGCGAAATATAAAAATTCCTATCGCGGCGTTTTAATATTGAATCACTTTATTCATATGTATTTTTTCAAAAACAGATATAAAGAATGTGGACATCGTGGTCAACTATGACTTACCAAAGAGTATAGATGAGTACGTACACCGAATTGGGCGTACAGGCAGAGTGGGCAACCGTGGGAAAGCTGTCTCTTTCTATGACTCGGACCAGGTATTTCAATTAAAGCCAAATTCTAATTACTGATAAATATATAGAATGTTAATAAAATATCATCTTTAGTTTTGGTGGCCTTTTTCTATTGCAATATACAAGTTTGTGATGCACCAGTTTCAAGAGGCTTCATGTATCTTCCCAAGCTAGATGTCGGTTTAATTGATTGCAGGACGTAGCACTGGCAGCTGATTTAGCGAAAATTCTGCGTCAGGCAGACCAAGTTGTTCCAGACTTTTTGCAAAGCGGAGGCACCTCAACATATAAAAGTAGCAAGTATGGTGGCAGTGATGTCAGGGTAAGTGTATTTTGTATTCAGTTTAGAACGTTATCTGATAATATTATATTTTTTCATAGATAACATAATTTGTCTGTATATACTATGTGGGTTAATAGAAAGGATGCTAAACATATAGTATGTATATTTAATTGAATACACACGCATAGATATTGCAAAATGTCTGCCAAATTTTTTAATAAGAAATATTGTTTACTTGTTGACAGAGGACAGTTGGTTGTGAGGTATTGCATATTGTATGCATGACTAATTAATTAAGTAGAATCAGTTTTTATAGTTTGTACTATGGCTTTATTTCTTACTATTATTGTAATGTATCTTATATTATTATTATTATTTTATATATAATGTCTCCTTATTGACAAAATAGAGATATTTATTGATATTATTAGACACTTATATTTTGTGTTGCAATTAATCACAGCAGTTTATTAGAAATCATAATCTTTTCTTTGAGGTACGATAATGTAGAGTAACAAAATGGATATCTTATTTATCGTAACCACTTCCAACATATTAAATAAAAAAATATTTTAAAGTTTAAATAACTTTCAGAACTTCAGGAATGTGGTTTCTTCTGAGGAAGCAGGCCAGGAACCCGAGGAGGATTGGTAGACTGAAGGAAACTTGCGTGCATCATTGGTGCTTGAGAAAATTACTAAGACCTGATTAACCATTATCTATAATTTGTGTTATCTTTATATTTTAAAACACTTCAATAGCAGAAATATAAAAATTGAGCGACTAATTGCTTACAAAATAGAGTTTTGTCCTTGCGAAATATCTCGTTACCGATTTGTTCAATTATTGATTTATCAATTCAACCAGTTTAAGTGTAAAGAAGACCGTTTTGATTATTATCGCCATACAACTCGTACGGACAAAATATTCTACATCTAAATAAGTTTTTGAAGTGTTTTAAATTGGTTATTGTTAAAAAGAGCTCTATATTTTCAAAAGTTCTCTTATGTTAAATTGAAAATAGTTTATAAATTCATGCATGGACATGATATAAAAAAAGGGATGATTAAATATTCTACTTATATTGAAGACTGCAAAATTTGTGACAAGTATTGTTAGGATAAGTTAAGTTCACTGATCTACCATTGCACAACTTCCATTCAAGTGTAATTTGTTGTACTTAATGCATATTCTTTTTGTTTTGTTATTATCTGTTTTTTTTTATTTTCATGGCAATCTTATTGTGTGATATTGTTTCTCATTTTATGTAAATACTCAAGCTAGGATAGGGCTCTTAATTCAGTTTTTCCAAATATTGGAGCTATTTGAAAAAAACACAACGTGTTTCTACCAGAATCCATCCATTGATAAACAATTTCTAAATTTTATTGTATTTTGTTCATTTTTCCATGATTACATTGTCATATATAGCAATAAGTTTAATAATTTTGTAGTTACGAAGAAAAGTTACTTATGTTTTTAGTTTTTT
>JAAAKR030019651.1:0-22456 GCA_010014985.3 Delias pasithoe
TATACCTTTATGAGTTTCATTAAAATCCATTATCTAGTTCTTACTTGAACTAATAACAAACGTCCATACTTACAAACTATCGCGTTTATAATGTAGCGATTAATATTATTTTGATTTATTCAATCTCTTTTGTTACAGAATAGATTCGACGGAATGTGGAGAAAGTTGCAAACTTATCAAAATGGTGAAGAGTTATTTGGTCTTCCTCATACTGAGTATCCTGAGCTTGCACAAATAAGAAAAGAACTTAATCTGCTTCAAAAATTGTATAAACTGTATAATGACGTGATTGATAGAGTTAGTAGTTACTACGACATCCCTTGGGGAGAGGTGAACATAGAAGAAATCAACAATGAACTAATGGAGTTTCAAAACAGATGCAGAAAGCTTCCGAAAGGGTAGGTCACTTTTTATCGACAACTTAAATGCCCACTAAAAAGTAGTACTTATTATATATATATAATTTTAAATAAAAAAAATAATTAAAAGACTTCTAGAATTATTTGGCAACAAAAAAGTTGCACTGACAACATTTTTTTTCTGCTTTCTAATTATAATTATGTTACTTATATTCTGATTTTCTAGTCTCAAAGAATGGCCTGCATTCTACGCTTTGAAAAAGACTATAGACGATTTTAATGACATGTGCCCTCTCCTTGAGCTGATGGCGAATAAAGCTATGAAACCTCGTCACTGGCAACGCATTATGGAAGTCACTAAATATAATTTTGAGCTGGATAACGAAGATTTTTGCTTGAAGAATATTTTAGAGGCACCTTTGTTAGCCAATAAAGAAGATATTGAGGTAAAATTCGATTTCCAACTTGATATTAAATTTAATTTAATGATTTTCTTAAAATTTAGTCTAAAAACAAATAATAAAACGTCAAAAATGTAATTCATTATTTTATAAAAATTAAATGAAACCAAAAAATCTAATTTAATATATTTTTAGGATATTTGCATATCAGCGATGAAAGAGAAAGACATTGAGGCGAAACTTAGGCAAGTGACTAATGAGTGGTCGGTTCATGAACTGACTTTCCAAACATTTAATAATAGAGGAGAACTATTACTTCGAGGCGACACTACCGCAGAGACTATTGGCCAGCTAGAAGACAGTCTAATGATTTTAGGCTCTTTACTGTCTAATCGGTAATTTATATTAAGAAGTAAACTAATTAACTAAGAGCCCCGAAGCTAAGTGGTCAGTGGTCTCATGAGTTAGAGATATTGGGTTCGATCCCCGATCCCAATAAAAAAATTGTCTTTTAATTTGTAATTTATTCGGTGTATGGCAGGGCTTGAAAGTGGCTTTGCTAATATCTTAACACCGTCGAACCCGTGGGAGAGTCATGCTGAAGTAAACGCTGAAGCATTAATTAGGCCGGGTAACCGAAGAATACCACGCGCTCACAGAATTCAGCGTGACATAGTACTTGTACTGTAGTCCGCTGAGTGAATGTGGATATGGTGATGAGGTCCTTGAAATAATACTGCTTAAGCAGTGTCAAAAGCCGACAACATAACCAAAAGCGCGGTTGTCCATTGGCGGTGATCTTTTTCTATAGAACCGCGTACTCCGATGCGCGCTATACCATTAAAAAATAAAAATAATTCTTTAATTATCAAATTCCACAAAGCAAATCATATGTATTTTTCTTTATAATTTAAATGGCTTCACTTTTGTCAACAAATTTTACCTATTAATAAGTTGGGTGTCATTTGTTCAATATTAAATAGATCGATATTATAAACTGCTTCTTTAACATATCATAATTTCTTATTTTAGATATAACGCGCCGTTTAGTAAGCAAATTCAGCAGTGGTTATATGATTTACAAAGTACTAATGAAATTCTAGAACGTTGGCTCCTAGTGCAAAATATGTGGGTATATCTGGAAGCGGTGTTCGTTGGTGGTGATATAGCAAAACAGCTACCGAAAGAAGCAAAACGCTTTTCTAAAATTGACAAATCCTGGCAGAAAATCATGCAAAGGGCACACGAAACTCCTGGTGTCGTATCTTGTTGTGTCGGTGATGATCTTCTAAGACAATTGTTACCACATTTGCAAGAACAATTAGAACTGTGTCAGAAGAGTCTTAGTGGCTATTTAGAGAAAAAACGAACGATGTTTCCAAGATTCTTCTTTGTATCGGATCCAGCTTTACTTGAAGTACTTGGACAAGCATCAGATTCGCACACTATACAGAACCATCTCTTATCAATATTTGATAATATTCGATACGTCACATTTCACGATATAGGTACCATATTCAATTTTCAAAATATAAACAACGTTCTCCTAATTTTATTGCTTTATTTAATTCAGACAAACATATACTGATATGGGATATCTTTTACTAGTTACATTAACAATTGCACTATCACACTAATCAGTTCTTAATGTAATTTCAGAATATAACAAAATGGTATCAATAGTATCATCAGAAGGAGAAGAAATAAAACTCGAGCGGCCAGTGAGAGCTGAAGGCTCTGTTGAGACTTGGCTCACGTCCTTATTGCAATCAGCACAGAGCAGTTTACATTCTATTATTAGAAATGCAGTTGCATTCATAAATGACCCAGCTTTTAATATTCTCCTATTTCTTGATAAAATGCCTGCACAGGTAGTTAATATTACCCATAATGTTGATGTATTTATAATTTTCTCAAAGAATCAGAAAAGAAAACATTTTGCACATAGAAATATCTAGTGACAGAGCTAGGGTGACACTATAACAAAAAAAGTTGCTTTATTTGAAATTTTTTGTCATCCTCGAGATTACTGTTGCAAAAACGAGACAGCATTTACATAAAAAACCCGATTTTATATATATAACTCTTTTGTTACTATGTTGACTGTGAACTCCGCTGGACTGATTTGAATTAACTTTTGTATGTGTTCAAGTGAATTAAAGGATGATTTATATTCACAAATAAGCCTAGCAGATGGCGATGCAGCCGGTATCTAGCATATGAAGTAAACTGCTGAATCGATATGTTAGTTGTTGTTGTATGTTTTTGAGGCGTCGGTTTTTCGGGTTTGCGTGGTGGCGTACCGGGCAGAACGACGTCTACCGGGACCACTAATATACATATGTCTGACGATATCGAAAATTACAGGCACGCTTGGCATGTGACATCCCGTCTTCACTGTTTATATTACAGGTTGGACTTCTTGGTATTCAAATAATTTGGACTAGAGATGCGGAATTAGCGCTAATGCAAGCGCGACAAGATAAGAAAATCATGTTGGAAACTAATAATAAATTTCTCGAATTACTCAATACTCTTATCGATCAGACTACGCGAGACTTGACCAAAATTGAACGGATTAAATTTGAGACTCTTATCACAATCCATGTGCATCAAAGGGATATTTTTGATATGCTGGTAAGAATTAAGATCTATGAAAATGCTTGTGGGGTAAATGGTTTGAATAGAATTTTGACGAAGAGATTTTGAAAAATATCATGTCTATTGAGTATTTATATAACTGTACTATAATAAATATGAACAATCGTTACAAAATACGCACTTTGCAACAGCCCTAGCATATAACTATAATAAGTAGCATATAATAGAGATGGGAATTAGTCTTTTGTCAAGATAATAACATTTTTTTTTCCAGTGCCGACTCAACATTCGTTCCGCGAATGATTTTGAGTGGTTAAAACAGTGTCGATTTTATTTCAAAGAGGATATTGATAAAACATGGATATCAGTCAGTGACGTGACGTTCACATATCAGAATGAGTACTTAGGCTGCACCGAGCGTCTTGTTATAACACCGTTAACAGATAGGTAACAGATTTAATTTAATTTAATTAATTCATAATATATATTATTTTAAGGCTGGTGACGCACCCGCGGCTTTGCAAGTGCTGAGAGTGTCCATGGGAGGAGGACCGCTTATCCTAAGTGAGCCTCCTGCTCGTTTGCCACTGTTTCCATAAATGTATATATATATATATATAACTAGTGTACTCGGCAGACGTCGTCCTGCCTTGTATGCTAACTGACGGGTGCAAAAAATAAAAATAAGTTCTTACTACTGAGATTGAAAATATATTAGGCCCTATTTTCAGATCTTTTATACAAAATATACACAAAAATTCATAAGAATTGGTCAAGTCATTACATTTATTACAAACATTGTCCCGCGAGTTTTATATATTAGGTTGAATCATTGCAGATGCTACATAACTTTAGCACAAGCTCTAGCGATGAGTATGGGTGGTGCTCCATGTGGGCCAGCGGGTACAGGTAAAACCGAAACGGTTAAAGACATGGGCAAAACTCTGGCTAAATATGTTGTAGTTTTTAACTGCTCTGATCAAATGGACTATAGGTAAGTTTTTTTACTCAATATAATGTTTTTCTTATTATTAATATATCTTTGAAATGTATCTTTTTAATAGATAATAAATATATTTTGAAATAACTTTTGAAATTAATTAAATCTCCTGTTAAATTATTTTAGAGGTCTCGGTCGAATATATAAAGGTCTAGCTCAATCTGGATCTTGGGGTTGTTTTGACGAATTTAATAGAATAGAATTGCCCGTACTGTCGGTCGCCGCACAGCAAGTAGCTGTAGTTCTTGCCGCGAAAAAGGAAAAAAAGAAAACATTTCTTTTCACCGACGGCGACTTGTCAGAGATGTGTCCGGAGTTTGGTATATTTATAACGATGGTATCCTATATTTCTATATACATTCTAATTAAATTATACCATTATTGCGTTCTTAATAATATTAAAAATAACTGTTTAAATGCCACCAAAACTTACTTAACATTATTAGAATCCCGGATATGCTGGACGAAAAGAATTACCAGAAAACTTAAAAATACAATTTCGGACTGTTGCTATGATGGTTCCTGATCGGCAAATTATTATTCGTGTCAAACTTGCTTCTTGCGGCTTCTTGGAGAACATAACATTGGCGAGAAAATTTTACACTCTCTACAAGTTGTGTGAAGAACAATTAACAAAACAAGTAATAAATTAAGTATAAATTAATAACAATATGACAGAGAAAAAAATATTCATGCTTTTTGATTACAACATTTCATTTATTTTATTAGGTACATTATGACTTCGGTCTGAGGAATATTTTGTCTGTGTTAAGAACATTAGGAGCTGTTAAGAGAGTAAATGCAAAGGATAACGAAAGTACTATAGTGATGAGAGTACTAAGAGACATGAATTTATCAAAATTAATTGATGAAGATGAGCCTCTTTTTATCTCTCTGGTTGCGGATTTATTTCCAAATCAAATGCTTGAGAAAACAACATATCCTGATCTTGAAGAAGCTATTAAAAGACTAGTTGATTCTAATGGTCTGGTATATCACGCACCTTGGGTGTTAAAAATTGTACAGGTGCGCGAAAATAGCGATTACAATAATTAAAACAACACTAGTTTTAATTTATATTTGTGATGCTTTATAATTATTTATAGCTATATGAAACTCAGCGAGTTCGTCATGGAATAATGGTATTAGGTCCACCAGGAGCTGGGAAAACTACTTGTATTCATACTGTTATGAATGCATTATCGGAAACAGAAGAAATTCACAGGTATGGTTGATATCTTTTATAAATGTAGATTAATTACAGACAAACTCGTAAGATTACAATTCAAGAATAATTTACAACAGGGAAATGCGGATGAATCCAAAAGCAATTACTGCATCTCAAATGTTTGGACGTCTTGATGTTGCAACAAATGACTGGACTGACGGAATTTTCTCAGCATTGTGGAGAAAAACACTTAAAATCAAAACTGGAGAACATATTTGGCTAGTCTTAGATGGACCAGTTGACAGTATATGGATAGAGAATTTAAATTCCGTTCTTGATGATAATAAAACTTTAACACTTGCTAATGGAGATCGTTTAACAATGTCACCAACTTCTAAAATAATATTTGAACCAGAAAATATTGATAATGCGTCACCAGCGACGGTTTCTCGTAATGGTATGGTTTATATGAGCTCATCCGGTTTAGATTGGCAACCAGGTATTATTTCTTTACATAAATATATAATACGATGTTTTTTCTACAAATTTCTTAAATATAAAATAATTAATAGCAATGATAATAAACTAATATTTACTTTGAAATATATTTTACAGTACTGAGCGCCTGGTTGAAAACAAGATCTGGTCGGGAAAATGACATATTTAGCGCACTATTTGAACAAACTTTTCCGAATACGTATACGTGGTGCACCCAAAATCTTAACTTCAGTATACGGGTACTTCAAAGTAATATTATATCACAAATGCTTAACTTGTTAGAAGGTCTTATCCCTCCACAAATAATTAAAAACGAAGAACCATCCGCTTCTAAATCTGTTAATGGCGACATGGAAGATGACGAAGTTAAAGAAGCAGGAGAAGAAATACAATTATTTACACAAGAACATTTACATAAAATATATGTCTTCACTTTAGTTTGGGGCTTTGGTTCTCTTTTAGAAACGAATGATAGACTCAAATATGATAAATATATTAAAACAACATTTAATGAAATACTAAACATACCCAAACATCCTAACAACAAACCTAGTTTATTATTTGATTTCTACGTAAAACAATACGGCAAGTGGGAATTATGGGAAAACTTGATGACAAATTATCAATATCCTGATACAGCCACTCCTGATTATGCCAATATTCTCATTCCAATTGTCGACAATGTCCGAATTAATTATCTTATACATTGCATTGCTAAACAAGGGAAAGCGGTGTTGTTACTCGGAGAACAAGGATCGGCTAAAACAGTTATGATGAAAGCTTACATGAAAAACACTAATCCTGATCAATTTATGGGTAGATCGTTTAATTTCTCGTCTGCCACAAGTCCTTATCAATTTCAAAAGACAATAGAAAGTTACGTTGAAAAAAGAAGCGGGATGACATTTGGTCCACCTGGAGGCAAAAGAATGTTGGTTTTTATAGATGATATAAATCTACCTCAAATAAATGAATGGGGTGATCAAATTACGAATGAAATTGTACGACAAACTATGAGCATGGGTGGATTTTATAGCTTAGAAAAACCAGGAGATTTCACTACTATTGTTGATATTCAATTTTTAGGCGCTATGGGGCAACCTGGTAAGATATTGTAAAAATGAACTAAAATCATTATATTTATAATAAATTATCTGATCTAATGTGTTAAAAATAAATGTTTAAAAGTTTTGATTAATTGTAGGGGGCGGAAGAAATGATATCCCATCGAGAATGAAAAGGCGTTTTTCTATTTTTAACTGCCCATTACCAAACAATGAATCAATTGATAAAATATTTAAAGTTATTGGAGAAGGACATTATAATGCTAAACGAGGCTTTACCACTGAAGTTCGTTCCCTTATTAAAAAAATCATTCCTCTGACACGCGAGCTTTGGATCCAAACTAGATTAAATTTATTGCCGACACCTGCTAAATTCCATTACGTGTTCTCTTTAAGAGACTTGTCACGAGTATGGCAAGGAATGGTAGGAACTTTGCCTACTGTCATAGAGTCCGAAAAATGTTTAATGCTGCTGTGGAAGCACGAATGCTCCCGAGTCTTTTCTGACAGATTTACACATCAATCCGATAAAGATTGGTTTCACAAAGCATTATATGATATTGCTGAAAAAATTTTAGGTCCCGAGTATAAAAAAATGATGGAAAAAGATCCAGTATTTGTAGATTTTATGAGGTTAGAAATCAAATTTATTGAAAAGTTTGTAAAAATGTACTTTACGATTATAAAAACAAATTTATTATATTCTTTATTGTATTTTAGGGATGCTCCTGAGCCAACAGGAGAAGAAGGTGAAGACGCTGATATGGAGTTACCGAAAGTATATGAACCTGTTTTTGATTACAAGGAACTAAGGGATAGACTAGAAATGTTTTTGTCCCAATTTAATGAAATGGTGCGAGGCTCTGGAATGGATTTGGTGTTTTTCCCCGATGCTATGCTACATTTAGTTAAAATTTCACGTGTTATTAGACATCCTCGAGGAAATGTCATGCTTGTCGGTGTGGGAGGGTCAGGGAAACAGTCGCTTACGAAACTGTCAACTTTTATAGCTGGCTACCGCTCTTTCCAAATAGCATTAACAAGATCTTATAACGTGGGAAACTTTTTGGAAGACTTAAAACTTTTATATCGATCTTGTGGTGTACAAGGTAAAGGTACAACGTTTATTTTTACTGATCTAGACATAAAAGAAGAAGGATTTTTAGAATATTTAAATAATATATTAAGTTCTGGTGTTATATCTAATTTATTTACAAAAGATGAGCAACAAGAAATTATGTCCGAATTGACACCAATTATGAAAAGAGAAAACCAAAAACGTACACTAACGAATGAATTAGTCATGGAATATTTTTTAAATAGGACTTGTCAAAACTTACATGTAGTATTGTGCTTTTCACCTGTAAGTATTACTACTTTAAATGTTTTCACAAATTGTTGATTTTAAGTAAATAATTAAATATGTTTGGTTTTTCAGGTAAGTGAATCGTTTCGATATAGAGCTTTAAGATTTCCGGCTTTGATTTCGGGTTGTACTATAGACTGGTTCCAACCCTGGCCAAAAGATGCCTTAGTATCTGTTGCAGATCATTTCTTAGCTGATTTTGAAATAGAATGTACAAAAGAAGTTAAGAAAGAACTAGTGACAGTACTTGGGACAATACAAGATGTTGTTTCTACAGTTTCTCTTGAGTATTTTCAAAGATTTAGGCGATCCTCTCATGTGACACCAAAGTCCTATCTAAGTTTCATTGGTGGTTATAAAACTATATATCAAATGAAACAAAAAGAACTGGGTGATGGAGCTTTAAGAATGGATACTGGTTTGGAGAAATTAAGAGAGGCTTCAATATCAGTTGAAGTATTAAAGAAAGATTTAGCTGTAATGGAACAAGATCTAGCATTAGCTTCTGAGAAAGCTGATCGGGTATTAACGGAAGTAACAGAACGAGCAATGCAAGCTGAAATAGTCAAAAATCAAGTGCAAGTGGTTAAGGAAAAAGCTGAGGCTTTAGTAGCTTTTATTGCAGAGGAAAAAGAAAAGGCTGAATGTAAACTTGAAGCAGCCAAGCCTGCCTTAGAAGAAGCTGAAGCCGCCCTCAATACCATAAAACCAGCTCATATCGCAACTGTAAGAAAATTAGGCAGACCACCACATCTCATCATGAGAATTATGGATTGCGTTTTGATTTTATTTCAAAGGAGATTGCACCCAATCATACCAGATACAGCAGCACCGTGTCCAAAGCCGTCCTGGGCAGAATCATTAAAGGTAAATGAAAATTTAAATACTTGGAAAAAACAAATACAATATTTATAATTTAAAAATTTTAGATGATGGCAAGTACTACATTTTTGCTTCAATTACAAAACTATCCCAAAGATATCATCAATAATGAAATGGTAGAGCATCTTTTACCATATTTTGAAATGGAAGACTACAATATGGATACAGCAAAACGTGTTTGTGGTGATGTAGCTGGTTTATTATCATGGACCAAGGCAATGGCATTTTTTCATAGTGTTAATAAGGAAGTTTTACCCTTGAAAGCAAGTCTAATGTTGCAAGAAGCTAGGCTAAAGGTATACTAGAATAATAGAAATAGAAATAATAAAAAATAGAATAAATTCTATTCATACATTATATGATTATCTTATAAGTACTATATTATATCACTAGCGGACCGGTACGTGCTTCGACCAATTATTGATACATTTTTTTTTAAAAACTTAATCCAAAACATTTGGCTAAACAATAGTTTTTGTTTCTCCGTTTAGAGCATGAATAAACAAACAGCTGGGGCTACCGACTGTTGAACAGGCAAGATAAACTTGGCCGACTTAAAAATACCTTAACTTAAAAAGCGATAAACGTGATTCCTTCAAATTCACAACACAAATGAAATTATCTCATGAATGACATAACAACATGCTTGCCTGGCAACTCTAAATATACCGATTTGATAGCAGAATCTTCATTAATAGAATAATCTGCCATTCATTTGATTCATTTGTTACAAAAAATTGCAACAAATGAACCAAATGGCCGAGAGTTATAAAATTACAACAAAAAGTGGCATTGATTTATATAAATTATATGGATTATTATTAACATTCCTAGATAAGCCTCCTCTTTTGCCACCGTTTCCATAAAAATACATAATATTATCATTTTAGGTAGCTATGGAAGATTTAGCTTCTGCTGAAAGACAACTTGAAGAACGTGAAATGTCATTGAGAAAAGTAAAGGAACAGTACGAAGCCGCAGTTTCAGAAAAACAGCAATTGACTGATGCTGCTAATGTGTGTCTACGTAAAATGACAGCAGCAACACAGCTTATAAACGGTCTAGGTGGGGAAAAAATAAGATGGACGCAACAAAGCAAAGATTTCAAAGAACAATTGGGACGTTTAGTGGGAGATGTCGTTCTAGCGACAGGGTTTCTCTCCTATTGTGGTCCATATAATCAAGAATTTAGAAATAGTTTGTTTAATACCTGGATGGGAATTTTGAAAAGCAAACAAATACCAGTCACAGATAATTTAAACATTACAAATATGTTGGTTGAAAATGCAACAATATCTGAATGGACTTTACAAGGATTACCCAACGATGACCTATCTGTACAAAATGCACTTATTGTGACAAAATCTAGCTCCTATCCTCTTTTAGTGGACCCACAGAGTCAAGGGAAAAATTGGATTAAAAATAAGGAAAGTACTAATGAACTTCAAATAACTTCGTTAAATCATAAATATTTTCGGACGCATCTTGAGGACAGCCTGTCTTTAGGACGTCCACTTTTAATTGAGGATGTTGGAGTTGAACTAGACCCTGTCATTGACAACGTGTTAGAAAAGAACTTTATCAAGTCAGGATCGATTGAGAAAGTGATTGTAGGAGATAAAGAATGCGATGTTATGCCTGGTTTTATGTTATACATTACTACTAAACTACCAAACCCTGCCTATTCGCCAGAAATAAGCGCTAAAACTTCAATCATTGACTTTACTGTAACTATGCAAGGTCTAGAAGATCAGTTACTTGGAAGAGTAATATTAATGGAAAAGTCCGATTTAGAGGAAGAACGAGTCGCTTTGTTCGAATCTGTCATGAAAAATCAAAGGAATATGAAGGAATTGGAAAGTAATTTACTATGCCGCTTGACGTCCTCAGAAGGGTCATTAGTGGATGACGAAGCTTTAATTCAAGTTCTTCAAATAACTAAAACAACGGCTGAAGAAGTAAATAATAAACTTAAAGTAGCAGAGGTGACTGAAAAAAAAATTATTAAAGCAAGAGAAGAGTTTCGAGCAGTTGCAGCTAGAGGCTCAATATTATACTTT
The DNA here is from genome assembly GCA_010014985.3 of Delias pasithoe. Classification (NCBI taxonomy): domain Eukaryota; kingdom Metazoa; phylum Arthropoda; class Insecta; order Lepidoptera; family Pieridae; genus Delias; species Delias pasithoe. The sequence goes on from JAAAKR030019651.1 coordinate 11,400, forward strand.
TTGATAGTTGAAATGAGCAATGTCAACATTATGTATCAAAATTCTTTGAAACAATTTTTAACAATTTTTGATAATTCTATAACTAAATCAACTAAAAGTAATATTACCGAAGATCGCATTAATATAATATTGAAATATTTAACTCACGAAGTTTGGGCCTTTACTTTGCGGAGCTTATATGAAAGACATAAAGCATTATTTACTTTAATGTTAGCTATGAAGATCGATTGCCATCGAGGTATGATATCTCACGATGAGTTTATGGCTTTTGTGAAAGGAGGTGCATCACTCGATCTAAACGCAGTTACTCCAAAACCGTTTAAATGGATATTAGATATCACGTGGTTAAATTTAGTTGAAATAAGTAAGCTGACCTTATTTTGCGGTGTTTTAAACAAGGTAAGTTCTATAGATATTTTCAGGTAAGCAATACTCCAAAGGTTTAAAGACAAAAATGACTTCATCAGTTATGTGTTTATGTGTTTTGTAACGTAGATAACGGCAAATGAAAAGGAATGGCGCATCTGGTATGAAAAAGCAAAACCAGAAGAAGAAAATATACCAAGTGGTTATCAGGAAAATCTCGATGTATTTCGAAAACTGTTACTTATTAGATCATGGAGTCCAGATCGGACTCTATCACAAGCAAGAAAATATATCGTTGGTAAAGCATATTTATATTTCTATATTCAATCAAAATCTGTGACATCTTTGGGCAAATGTACAAACAAATTAATATAAGTTTTTGTTTAGATTCCCTTGGAACAGAATACGGTGAAGGTCGAATTTTGAATTTAGAAGTTACATGGGAAGAGTCAGAACCAAGGACTCCCTTAATATGTATTCTATCAATAGGATCAGACCCCTCAACACAAATTGCTTCTCTTGCAAAATCAAAAGAAATAGGTGAGTCTTAAATCTTAATTTACAAAATTAATGATAAAATTTAAGGCAATATTTTTTTTCTATTCTCATATATATTTTTTATAGTTCTTAAAGCTGTTTCTATGGGACAAGGACAAGAAATAGTAGCTCGAAAAATGATTTCGGATTCAATGAACGGCGGAGGTTGGGTTTTACTACAAAATATACATTTGTCGTTATCTTTCTGTGTGGAAGCAATGGATGCTCTCATCGAAACGGAACATATACACCATTCTTTTCGACTTTGGCTTACTACGGAAGTTCACTCTGATTTTCCGATAGGGTTACTACAAATGGCAATAAAATTTACCAACGAACCACCGCAAGGAATAAGGGCCAGTATGAAGAGAACGTATCAAAATATTACTCAAGACACATTAGATTACTCCTCCTTATCACAATGGCCGCCACTTTTATATGCCGTGGCATTTTTACACACCATAGTACAAGAACGAAGAAAATTCGGACCATTGGGTTGGAATATTCCGTATGAATTTAATCAAGCAGATTATGCTGCTAGTGTTCAATTCATACAAAATCACTTAGATGAAATTGACCCAAAAAAGGGTATATCCTGGCCGACCATATGCTACATGCTTGGAGAAGTACAATACGGTGGTAGAGTCACTGATGATTTTGATAAACGTCTTCTTACTACTTTTACGAATGTATGGTTTTGTGACGTTCTTTTACGTCCTGGTTTTGAATTTTACAAAGGATATAAAGTGCCTCAAACTAGAAACCTTCAGGGATACGTAGACTATATAAACCAATTGCCTTTAACAGACACGCCCGAGGTATTTGGGTTACATGGTAATGCAGATATCACTTACCAAATCAATAGCGCTAAAGATATATTAGATACAATATTAAGTGTTCAGCCAAAGGAAGGAGGAAGTCAAGGCGGAGAAACACGGGAAAGTATTGTATATCGTTTAGCTGAAGATATGTTAGAAAAATTACCAAAGCAATATGTTTCGTTTGAAGTAAGAGATGCTCTCCAGAAAATGGGAGCTTTTTTGCCGATGAATATATTTTTGAGGTAATTTTATTTTTAGTGTAATTTATATAACAACATGTAATATAAAATCAACAAAATTTATTTGTGAAATATTTCAGACAAGAAATAGACCGTATTCAAAAAGTTATAAAAACTGTTTTTACAACACTGTGTGACCTTAAGTTAGCCATAGATGGGACAATTGTAATGAGTCAAGGTCTGCGGGAATCATTAGATGCTATGTACGACGCTCGTATCCCATCTCAATGGTTAAAGGTAGTGTCTATATAATAAGTAATTTTATTTATTATACAATCGTACCTGACCAAAACTTTGTTTATAAGATTAAGGGTTTGTTGTATATCGGAATGAAATTAATAATACGTTAAGAAAATATCTAGCTCCAGTTTTTTTTCGCAGGTGTCTTGGGAATCAGCGACCTTAGGTTTTTGGTACACAGAGCTGCTAGAACGCGAACGACAATATCGAATATGGTTACGAAATGGACGACCACACACATTTTGGATGACTGGATTCTTCAACCCTCAAGGATTCCTGACAGCGATGAGACAAGTAATAAATGTATATGATTACAATGTTAACAGAAAACACAATAAATTAGTATTGAAAATATTATTATTAAAATATTTAGGAAGTCACACGCAGTCATAAGGGATGGGCCTTGGATTCAGTGGTGTTACAAAATCATATAACAAAATTAAACCGAGAGGATGTGCACGAAGGCCCAACCGAAGGGGTCTACGTGTATGGCTTGTTTTTGGAAGGTAAGTTTTTATAAACCAACTTTAAAATCGAGAACCGCATTTGAATATATAGTTGTTATATAATTAAGAATCAATTGTATATATCTTTAGATTTTTACTGTATATTTGCCTTATGCTACTTTTACATAAGTCCTAAATTAATATTGTATGGCACTTGACAACTCTATATCAAATACTTATTTGGTATCAATGGCTCATGTATTAGATATATGAATTATATGACACTTGAGTGACAATTGGAATCTAAGCAAATTATGTAATAATCAATACATTGATAATAAACTATTTTAGGAGCTTCGTTGGACAGAAAAACTGGCAAGTTAATAGAATCAAAACCAAAAGTACTATATGAGCAAATGCCCGTCATCTATATATTTGCTATAAATACAACAGCTGGAAAAGATCCTCGCCTCTACGAATGCCCCATTTACAGAAAACCTCAACGGACTGACGCAAAATATGTAGGTTCTATAGATTTCGAAACTGATAGTAACCCAAGACATTGGACTTTACGAGGAGTGGCTTTGTTGTGTGATATAAAGTAAAATCACATGCAGACCCAAAGTAGTTATTGTCCTATATAAGATATTATATAAGAATAAAATCCTTATACAAACAATTTCAAGTTAACACATGGAAAAGAGCTAAATAAAGAACTAAACGGTAACTAAATGTATCATTTAATGTATTAAAGAACCTGATTAGAATGTACAAACGGGTTCGTCTCCCAACACTGACAATGGAAACTACACATTCATAATTTAACATCACCATTGCATTGTAATAAATCGGATAAACTATGGCGTAGTTTCTAAACGCGTCACTTCCAAAAAAACCCCATTTCGACCTCAGCTTAGAGAAGGCTTTTGATTACATCGTATAACACAAGTACAAAGGCTCCTCCAGCACCTCTAAGAACATTTGAAAAGGCGCCTTTAAAGAAAGCACCCGGCCCCTCCGTCCGAAGAATAACTGCCCAACAGTGGAGTGTATTCTTGTAAAGACGCTCATTCACAGGTCGACCAGACTGCATCATCATACGCCGCCGCACCGTGTCCAAGGGATACGAAGCAATACCAGCAATCGTAGTTACAGTCTATTAAACAAAAAGTACACTTAAATGAAACTCTTCACACACTAGACAATCCTTACGCACAATCATTAAATTACCTGAGCTATGAGCCAGGAAACAAATATTGATGTATTCTTTGGATCGACCATTACACCTCGAGCCGTGTCATATAGTCCAAAATATGTAGCTCGATAAATAACAATCCCCTGTACAGACACAACAAATCCTCGATACCATCCAATCGGTCCATCCGACTTCATCGTCTTCATCAGACAATCGACCAAGCCATTAAACTCTTTAGCCTTGCCCTTTCCAACATCAGCAGCTAACCTGTTTATAGAAGAAAATATTCAATAGTGTTGTAAAAGTGAATACATTAAACTACTAAGTTTTATATGGAATTTTCACGACTTATGCATATCATATTATTTTAATTCGTTATAATTTAAAAAAAATAAATAAAAATCGACCTCACCAATGCGCGAAAAATAATTTAAAAAATTATAATAATATTTGAGCCTACTATAAAAACAAAGACGCTGCAAAGATGATGGATTGAGTGTAAGTAACCTTTGATACGTTTTGTCCGGTACTGTCATATTCGTTAGGAAATAAATGCCTTGGTAGGCAGCTGGTGCCACAGAATAGTGGTGTCTTAAATAACGCTCAGATGTGATATAACTTTGTAATTTGCCTCGAAGTTCGACAATGAAATTCAACGACATATTAATCCTAAATTTCTTTAGAATATTCCAAATGATAAAATCGAAAGAAAATGCAGAAAGAACCGACATTCTTAATTTCTTGACGGCCAATTTTGCCTTTTCTTCCGTATGTCACCACGAAATGTCGGGCAGACGAAAGGTATGTCATAGAATAACGATGGCGATGGCGATGACAAAGGGTACAATTTCGCGACAAATAAGTACACTTAAGTACAGTAGTTGCGATTAAACTTTATTAAGTTTAATCCCAACAAGACGACCGCAGCCAAAAACCATTCCTATATTTGACGATTTCGTTCCGATAAAAATACTGTACTATCATTCGCATAGGAATTAATATCATCAATGTAAGTAAATTTACGAAATGCAGAATAAATAAATTGTGAGATATCATAAATTCGTGCGGGTAAATCAAAGATCAGAGCATACTTCATCGACGACAACCTTGATGCTCCTTACTGAGAGGAAACTGGAACTCAAGACAACATTTCTCAGAAAGTCAATACATTTGATGTTTCGATAGTAGGGCTCACGAGCCGTCGAAAGCGGAAGGATCGAATTGTAACTATAATATAACTATTATTTTAACAGCATGAAAACTTATTTGTGAATATAAATGGATATACTTCGATGTGCCCTTTGCTACTATTTCCTTTATCTCCTAATCACCATAACGGAAAAAAATAATAAAAATCACGTCATTTAATGGTCAATTAAAATAAGATTGGTTCTACAAAATTTTAAATAAACCGTTGCACAATTAATAGTTTTTAAATTATTATGCAATGAAGTGTTAATATATAAATTAATTAAAGTATCACTCACCTTGTTCGAGCAAAATCTAAAGGATACACGAAACACAAAGACGTTGCACCAGCTGCGCCTCCAGAGGCTAAATTTCCAGCAAAGTATGTCCAAAACTGTGTATTTTTATTAACACCTTCCAAGAACATGCCTTTGTAGACGTCTTTAAATGCAAAATTCAGAGCTTGTGTAGGGAAATATCGAATAACGTTTGCTAAGTTCCCTCGCCACAATGATGCAACTCCTTGCTCTTTCGGTATACGTATGAAGGCGTCAACAATACCTATATTTAAAAGACGGTGAATAAATCTTATGAGTAGCGTAGCAGTAGACTACAACACAAAAAAAACTTATACCTTTGTATCTTTTGTCTTCTGAAATTTGTTTTGAGACATGCTGTACCTGCAGAATTAGTTTGACACGTTCCATAGGCGCCATAGCAGTTTTCGAAACGGCAGCCGAAACCCCACCGGCGATAAAATCCTTCATAAACGCACTAGTTTCAGGACCCTTTGCTTTTGCTTTACCATCTTTAGCATCTTTTGACATATTGCTACTCGATAGGGTTCTTTTATGAAACTGACAAATAAATACACTTCTGTTTGAAGAATATTCACGGAACCTACTCAGACTCCGGTAAATTTACACTTTAAAGTTTGATATAACATTTTCTTGACGATATTAAAAATTTAATTTCACTGATAAATTGTAAAAATTCTATGACATAAATTTTTGTCAACTTTTCGAGGACAAAATACATCATTTTTCTTCTTATTATTTTAAAATAAGAACAATTACACTAGATTCTTCTTGTTAATTGTTATTGTAAAACTTATGCAAAACTATATTGTTCACGGGTTATCTATAGTCGTCAGATATATGAAGCGAGTTAGAAGTATTAGTTAAATAATATCTATCATTTTGCCTCTAGAAAAAGTCCGCGAATTTCATATTAATAATCTTATTCTATGCTTATCAGTTTCTTATAAATGCCCAATTTTATGAGTAATTGACAAATTATTTAAATAACTCAACTGATGAATATAATAAAGATGCGGTCATACGAGCATAGGACCGAACTGTGAAATCTAGCTTCCTGTGTAAGTGTTGTGTAATGCCCAACTGGATAACCTATTGACCGTGTGGCCGGGATCGCCAGCGCTACAAATACGTACGGCACGTAGCGATACAAGCGACGCGTGACGTAGCGTCATGAAGGAGTAAAGTTTGCGCATGAGCACTTTCAGTCGACAGACGACGTACACTTCGAAGACTTACAGAAGTAGGGCAATCTAATGCAGGTACAATAAAAGATACGACTCCAATCGCCTCCTGCAACAAGCTATTTTACTCACTCCCCGAATAAGCCTAACATCAAGTTATGTGGCCTTAATTATACTTACAATAAAATAGATGTGTTCAAATAAAAGAAACAAATATCTTTTTCATATCTTTATTGAGAGTCTACACGTGATTGATTATTCACAATTAGTTTCTAGATCACACTGAATGATTGGTCACTAAGTTATATTGAACTAAAAAATCTAGCCCAATAGCAATGGCGGTTAAAGATTCCAATGCAATGTAAGTCTATCATCTATTAAAGATGCGAAAATTGAACGATTCAGTTGAAGCGACGTCCTAAAACGCAGCCACAGCATGAATCAAAGCAAAAAAGTCGAGAGAGCAGTGATTCTCTGATGCACATCGCGTGTCTAAGGTAAAGTACATAAAATTTATTATTAATAAAGTAATATTCCTATTTCTTGTGTATTATAACAATAAAAATCTAATTCAAACATATTTACAATAAGATGCGATACTTCAGAAGGCTTTTAAACGACATCAATTAAAAGGTATTTTGATTTAATAAGTTTAGTTAAAATTAGAGAAATAGCGAAATAGTTTAGCGATTTGGGTTAACCGGTTTGGGTAACTTATCAATGTAAAATAAAATTTACGCTTCTTTTAGCGAGTTGTTAGTTATAAGGAACAAAATTTGTATTTAAAATATAAATTAATCGTTTCAGTGCTGTTGTCACGCCTAGCGTGTCCACTCTACTCCTTACTGCCATGCCGCGAACACGCCAGACGTGCTCTCATATCATCTTTACATCAATGTCTCGACGATAAAACAGTAACGAAAAAGTTTCACAGAAACTTTGTATCATAACCTGAATTCTGCACTGGTTTCAGGATCTAATCATTTTTTTATGTTATCGAAAATAATTTACTATGAAATGCCGCGAACGCACTACGCGTGTTAATTCTACATGAGTTGTCAACCTTTTATTTCTTAGTACCATTCTTCATCTTAGTCACTTTGTTTTACCAAAAAGTTAAATTACATAAAATATTTGCATAATAAAGAAGACAAAACACTGCCACATATCTATACATTTGTTTCGAGGACAATAATTCGCTTTTAAAAGTTATACACATGCCTGCAAAATGATAAGTCGGTAGATGTTCATCGGCATCTTGTTCCCATGGTTTTAGAAAGGATTATTGCAACCTTTTATGTACAGGGTCTATTATTTTATTGTAATGAAATTGTATTTTTATATCGTAATTTTACGTAGACTCATTGAAACTTGTGTTCACCGTTAAAACTGTGCGGTAATCCAAGCAGCAAAACATAAATAAAAAAATCATAAATAAGTAACCAAAGATTGACATTCATTGATGCCACGTAATTACATCCTGCAGTGCAGATAGCAAGCCTAGCGTGTTTTCGTTTTTTGTTAACGGAATCGCTGGGAACCAGTACAGAATAGTGGGGGGAAGTGATAATATTACTCTTTATGGGAATTCAGATCATCTAGCAATTATATAAAACCACATATGGTACCAATATATAACGCAAACAAAAACGAGACCATACAGTCAACGAAATTAATAGCTTTTATATAAACATGAAATATCATGTTTATATAAAAACATATCATCACCTTATCTATATTGATCAGCAAATTGCATTTTTGGTTGCGCCAATATAAAAGATTATCCTAGTGACGCGTACTTTGGAACATCCATTTTACTATTCAGATAGTAGAAGACGACAAGAAATATAAAAAGAATCTAGAACCTCTTGCGATATTCTTCTTAAGATGTTTCAAGTAAAATCGGTAGTTTGTAAAATAAACGAAAGTAAAGGACGCAATATATATCAGACGATACTACAATTTATGACAAATCCGTATAAGCAAAATATTAACTTAAAAACTTAATATACAATAGTTTTAAAAAGTGTACATTTCACTGGTTCTATGTGAATCATTTATAAATAAATAAATCATACGTAAATGACCAGTTACCCAAATGGTTTAAATATAATCAATTAAACTACTTTCGCATTCTAGCCGCATTATCGGCATTGTCTTTTAGAATTTTCGATTTGAGGTGATCCTTGTATTTCAAAATGCCACCTTCCCATTTGGTCACAGCGCCATTTTCACAAATCCAAATCTCTTCAGCAACCTAAAGTAAAAGAGAAAGTTTTCACTAAGTAAACTCTACGAGTTTAATAACAAACTTAATTGATACGGATATTTCACTAAGCATGTAAGCACATATATAATATCTGTAGTATTTGACGGGTTTTATAAATAATCAATGTATTTAATTATATTGAAATCTCGATTAAATAAGTACACTAAAAAGTAACGGCTATTTTAGTGTCCATACAAATCCTTTTGATAATGTAAAGGCGAAAGTTTGCAAGTACGGATGGATATTTGTTACTCGTTCATGCAAAAACTACCGAATGAAAGTTTAAAATAATATGGCTTAACGATCGAAATAACACAGGATATAATTTAGAATGATATTGTGTCAATTGGACAAAATATTATAATACACTTTTTAAAATATTTTGGCACAAGTCAGACCCAGTAGCGCACCGGCGAACGACGTCAGCTGGTTCCACTAGTAAATAATACAGTAGGTTTATTATATCCGATATCGCGTCCGTCGTGAATTCTAAATATAATATTCGTAGATAAATTACCTGGTTAATTAGTCTAAAATCGTGACTGACGAGCACCATACCGCCGTCAAATTCATTTATAGCATCGCCGAGTGCATCGATAGTTTCCATGTCCAGATGGTTAGTCGGCTCATCTAACAATAGCAAGTGCGGAGTCTGCCAAGCCAGCCACGCGAACACAACGCGACATCGTTGCCCATCAGACAATTGTCGCATCGGACAGACCTACATTAATCCAATTAGTATTAGAAATTTTTTTATTGTTATTTCAAAATTATATTATTGTTGAGACTAGAAGTTTATACGCTCAATGTAACATGGCCCGATATTCTTAAATTTAGAATAAATATTAAACACGTAAGGACTCGGGAAGAATGGCAACAGAACGACGTAACTATATTAAGAAGATTTTAATAATAACTTTTTATGAAATATTTATCTCACCTGTTGCCGGCCAGTGAGTCCGTAGCGCCCAATTATCTTCCTCATCTCTTCCCGTTCTCTCACTTCAGGGAATTCCTTCAACATGTAATCGAGGGGCGAAAGGTCAAGGTCCAACAGCTCGTGTAAGTGCTGGTGGTATCTACCAATGCGAAGGTGAGAATTCTTTCGAATCATACCCGTCGTTGGTACCAGCTACAAATATACGTAAAACATATTAAATGAAATAACATAATAATGATAACACTTTTAACTTAAAAATGATACAATAATATTTGTTATAATTTTGGTCACGCTAGATTTTATAGCACAAGTTTAAATTGTTGAAACAATAGTTTACGAAAAAACGACACGGTTACAGATTAGTAAATATTGAATGTATTTACAATATATTAAATACTTACGTCTCCATAGAGTAACTTGAGGAGTGTCGACTTGCCGGCACCATTGGGGCCGACAAGAGCAAGGCGAGTGTCTAAGTCGATTCCGAATTCCAGATTTTTGTAGATCCACGGACTCTGATCCGTGTATCGGAACGATACATTCTGAAACCGTAATTTATATAATTTGATTAATGCGGCCGCAACTCCACCCGTGTTGCTAAATGACTAAAAGCAAACACATGCAATTATAAATTAATTAAAGCGACCTCAAACCATCGCATTAACAAATTTCAATAGTTGTAGGTTTATATTCCAAAACTTTTTAGTATAAGGATAATAATATTGAAACTGTACAGGCCCCATAGCGTAACATTAGCCTAGACTTTACAAGTATGTTCCACATTTTTAACAATTGAGTTAAATTAGCGAAAATTCCTTACGCTCTTTCAATTATTTTACTTAAATGTAGAATGCTGCCTAGTTATTAAATTATTAATAATGATTTATAACGGAACCAAAATATTTTGTAAGATTTATTTATCTTTAGAATCAAGATGAAAAAGACCAATATAAACATGCTTGCATAGCAAATTTATTTTTGACTCTACCTGCACCATGATAACTGGAGGAGGAACTTTCCCACATGAAGGAAAGTAGAAATTGAGAATTTTATCATCGACAACCTTTTCAGTGAGCCCCTGAGCCACCATTTTAGCTAAGGTCTTTTCTTTTGATTGCGCTTGACGCGCCAACTTGGCCGATCCGTGTCCGAAACGGGCTATGTAGTTCTGTAACATTTATTAAAATAATCACTTAAGAAGGCACGTGACAGCCACACTTGTATGAGAATGAAAAATGGTTCAGTCGAGACAAAATAAAAGACATGATCCCTATTTTTTGAACAATTTTTTCAATCAGTTTTTAATACGGTCTGT
>JAAAKR030019759.1:8165-22454 GCA_010014985.3 Delias pasithoe
GTGCCTTAGCAACAATAGGCCCAATTATGTGTTAGATTAATACCTACACATTTGTTATATGTGATAAGTTTATATTTTAAGGACAGAGAATCGGAAATCAGTATTTTGTATAAAGATTTTTCCCCGCAATTTTAACTTCGGAAAATCGATGTTTATTCAATAATTCTGCTTGTTTACTATATTCAATTATATTTTAAACCTAATTATCAATAAATATCTACTAGTTTATTGATAAATATCTAAAACTAGATAAAATGGATTCATAAAATTAGTAACTTCTATAGACGACAATAAATTATATTATGTTAAGTAAATATTAGGTGAAAACCTGCTAGAGTTCTAGCACATAATGTCTCATCTATAGATATTGAGAGCCTCGTAGCTAAATGGTTCTAAAAGTCTACCATGGATCGAGAGGTATCGAGTTTGATTCCCTGTCCGGACCGGTCTCTGTAAGGGCTTGACAATGGCTGGATGAATGTCTTTATACTATTTTACACGTGGGAGAGCCATGCTGGCACACAAATTGGGCCGGCTCGTCCAAAGTGATACCACGGCCTCACAGAATGGCGAGTCCATGGGCGGCGGTGTACTCCTACCATATAGGACACCCACCAAAAATATATATATTACATACATCATTTTTTAATACATTACATGTTGTATCTGATTTTTAAATATAATACTAAAGTAATGCTGGTATTATTACCATAAAATTAGGTCTGGAGTTTTTGAACTATAATTAAAATCAGATTCAAGTGGTTCTCACCGCTTTTTGAAAATAGAAATAAATATTAATCTTTAATTAATTTTGATTAATTAATGAGCGCGGCTCTATTAATTAAGGAGCAGCTATTTAAAACCTGAAATTTCAGAAGTTTCTTTGCCTCAAAACCGAAATGAAATTTCCTAAAGATTTTTAGTTAACCGGGCCAGACCTAAGATTAACAAGTTGAAGTGTCCGTGACCTGTTTCACTTTTTGTGGCAAATTGCTTAGAATTTTTTTTAACAATACCGATATTTCTAGTGGAGCGAGATTTCTGTTTTAATTCGACAACCAATTTCAAGTCAATCTTGTATCTTAATGAGTAAAACCTTATTAGAATGTAATTATATTAATGGCACAATGTTTCATTTTATAAATATAATATAAAAATAAATAAATGTATTTTCGAATTGCTTGACTGTAACTATCTCATTTATTACTAATGGCAAACGTACCCAGCAATACTTTTCTATAAGAGTATTGACTTATTTTTGAAATGATTAATTTTATATTGCTTCAAAACAAATTCATTAAATTTAAGTTACTCTTTATATAAACCCTCATACTTATATAAATATAAATAACTAAAACGGATATGTGTATTTAGATTTTTTATTGTACATAAGAAAGGCATCAGAATACAAATCACATTGGTAACTAACCAAACAATGTTTTTGATAAAAATAACTGAATGATGAAAACAAAAACCTGACAATTGAGCATTAACAATCAGCACAATAGACAGAAAATCTATTTAAAACTGTGTACTGCAGTTGTAACGTATTCTATGCATACAAAATATATTCAATATTATCACAGCTGGAATGGAAAGTTACTATTTATTATATTAAATATCTACAAATAAACCAGATAAAAAAGGTAAATAAATCATTATAAGACACTGATCATAATAAAACGTTAACAATATTAGTAGCTACAATATCTTAGAACTGCAATGCGCAATTATCACTATGTTAAAACGACGCTAATAAACCAGCGATTAGAAATTAGACATCATGACTATACCTTTTGAGTCTGGAATTATTATCTATCAACTGCTGAACTAAATTTGAAAACGATATATTTAAACTCTTTGTTTGTATATAATATGTTTTTTTATTTGTTTCAGGTGTGTTTAGTTTGAACCTATTAAATTTATATTTTACATTGTGCCATTTTAGACTCAATGTGAGTTTTATATAATTCTATTTCGAACGCTTGATGCCGATGACTGTTTCATAAATGACTCTTTAATGATTCTCTACGTGTCATATGCAAATAACATTTACCCAATAAAGCCTGGATTGACTTTAAATAGCGCTCAACATTCATGTAAAATAAATATTTCGTTGTATTTTATCAACATTTTTCATTTGATGTAATGCAATAAAAGAGTGACCTATGACCGAATTTCAACTCATGTTCAGAAATAACCTAGCTTATTCTCGAACAGAGAAGGCTAGAGTTTATTCAGCTCATTTCTCTTAATCCCAAAATAATATTCTATAGATATTGCTTAAGTTGACATTCTGAAAGGAAATATATGATTTTTGTTCCATCAAATTTTCGCAATATAATTACATAAAGTTTGAAACTCGTTAATGTAGATCTAAACTGAAAATCCATGTGGGTAGTATATCTACGGCGTGAGAGTAAATTTGCAAATGATTTGCAAACTTATTTGCATAAGAAAAGCAATGCACAAATGTAGTCTTTGAATCGTGCTGCGGTGCTAGCGTTCCAGCAACTTCTGGCGAGCGTCCAAATTTTATTTCCTCCACTATTACCTCGTGACAGCGTGAAAATAATTCAATAGTGTGGAAACAATTGCTTTTCATGTATTAGACTATTTTGTACCGTGTTATTACGGCCGGAATTTTTTATTAAAACTGCAAAGGGATATTTTGATGTGTGTACTTTATAAGCTGATGATCAATCCGGTGAGCGTAAAGGTATTGAATTCCAACAATTTATTTTGTTTGTGAGTTGGAATAACTTGCAATGTTTAAGATTGTTGAAATCTATAAAACAACATATAAATACACTGCATATAATGTTAGGAGAGAACTGCACAATACTATCAATTTTTATTAGAACAGAAAGTCAGATTCATTAAAAATATGTTTAGCTAAGTGTATGTAGCAGTTAGTACTTGTTAAAAAAATAATTAAAATATATTTGAAATTCTATTTTTTTACTAATGTGCACAGTGTATTCTTTTACAAATGCTGGATTTTCAGAAATATTTTGGAGTGAATATGAGAAGACCACGAACAATTAATTTCTTATTAAAATACACATTGTGAAACGATACTTGTACTGTGTTACGCTGAATGAGTGAGGATATCGGAAGACCTTGAAATTATGTCGATTAAGCGACGTGAGAAGCCGGCAACACAACCATCACGCGGACTGTGCCGTGTTTGTCTATGGGTGGCGGTGTAATATAAAAGATCCGCCTACTCCGTTTTCCGCTATACCATAAAAAATGATATGATTTGACTGCTTAAGAAATTTTTAAAACGTCTTAAAAATAAAACAATTATAAGAAATGCTATAAAAATACGGACACTCAATTCGTCATTTGTACTGTTGAAGGTCTGTTTCTATCGACAGCTTCAAAGCAAATGGAAGTTTATAATGAGGCGTATAATATTATGTCGTGTCTGTTATTGCAGCTCAAGTTTTGGTTCCGCTTAGTTTGCGCTACGAACTTATTTCAGCCTTTATTAGCTGCTTGTTTGTGCAATATTTTATGTAACTGTCGGATAAGTGTTTTTGCTACAGAAAATAAGGTATTTTTGTTAGGATAATGAAAATGTTAGTTGGATTTTCGCACTACGCTGTCTTACGTGGAATCTACTGCTGCAATATGTACTTAGAATAATTATACGTTTTATTAATTTGCTGAAGTTTGATAAATATTCAAAGAATAAAAAGAATAATTTGATTACATTCTTTAATGTCAGATTTACAGTAATAATATGTGTGAATCAGTGATGACATAGCTTCCTTATATCAGAGTACCGATTTCTAGACTAGAAAATATGCTAAAAGTATTTTATTCCATTGTGCAGTCTACTTAAATTATGAGTTAAAGTCGTGTAAATGAAAAATAAATTTCAGTAATAAAGCCAACAGACAAATTTTCCATATTGATACTAAATATCCTATTCTACCTTTTCTATCCTATTCTACCTGTGAAATTATGATAAAGAAAGTATTTTATAGGAACGAAAACTGTTAACAAATTCAGTATTGATGAAAAACTTCCAAGACTTCCTAGTTTCATCTACGTTCTCAAGTTGCGCGGATACTTAAACGCAAATTACTCGGTAATTTAAAATTCTTGGCGCGATTCATGAATAATATATTACCACTAATGTTCTGTATAACGAAGTAATTTTGAAGAGCTATTATTTTTGTAATAAGGAGCTACACAGTTTTAATTATCTATTATTTAATGTTTTTTTAACTCTTTATCCAAAAAGTGTAATGATTTAGAGTAAGAAATAGAGTACAGAAAAGACTTATTTAATTTAATTATTTTTTTGTTTGATTGCTTATGTGTTCTAAGTCTTTGATAGCCATGTGGTATTTTCTGACAAAGTCAAAACAAGTAATAGTCAATTGTGTAATAGTTGCTATTAACCAAAATATATGATCGTAATATTATCTGACGAATTTAGTTACAACCTAAAATAATGCACCCGTGTCCCAGCAAGAGCTGGTGGTGCATGAACGGAAGAGATGAGCATCCTGCTTGTTTGCCACCATTTTCATAAAAAAAGCAATGTTTTTTTTGGCAACTTCACAACAGCGATCGCTTCATGTTTATAATATTTGCTAGAATATTTGTACTTTTGAGGTTTTATGTATAAAATTGTTGGAGTTATAAACTTAAACGGTTCGGAAAAGTGCAAAAATTGTTCGGCAATGTGTATAATTATAAGAAAATGATATAAAGCAGTGAAACGTGATCAAATGTGAAAGGGTGAAAATTCTCAATAAAACGCAATGAAAATTTCCACCTCGTGAAGAAGGGAAGATAGGCTTTAAAGATCAAGAACCCAAAGCCACAAAGCCCTTAAAAAATCTGTATTGTGCAGCCGATATTAGAACCACTTACTGAACTGATATTTCATAAGTAAGTAGATCACTTCATAACGGACAGAGGCTGCTCTTGAGAATAGGTTAGGGCTATTTATAATCTCAAACGAGACCAAAGCTGCGAACACAGCCTAGTATTTTATTCAGGAAAGTCATTTTCTTTATATTAAACCTGTGTAAATTGTTTTGTGATTTTAGGGTCAACCTACATTCGTATATGTGAACTTCTAAGTGTTTACAGAAAGATTTCATTAATTAATTATTATTTCGTAAAGTTTTTTACTTACGTCATTAAAGGTACTCAGTATGACTTATATAACGTATATATAAAGTTACAAAATCTTTAAAATACAATAAAAACACTAAAAGTAATTTTAAGACTATGTAAAGACATTATTTAAAATATAAATTGAATTGAACATTAATCAGCGTTGACCTTTAAATGTATATAAAATGAAAATGAAAAAATAAACAAGGAAAGAAATTAAAAATGAAAGCTACCGTAAACGGAAAGCTTATAAGAGAGAAGCGAGAAATAATTGTGATATTTCAGTGAGAATTCTGGCAGGCTTAGATTATTTTATTTATCACATATATTATAATCTATATATAATTTACCAATATTGTTAGCAATTAGACGAGGTTGTGTGAGTTGGGTGAATGAAAACGGGCGCCAAAGATCGAGACTAGTGTTTTTAATAAACATTTCATATTGGTAAAAATTTAGTTGAAAAAGTAAAGATCTGATCTTATTTACAAAAGTAATTAACATACATATATGAGTATGGGCATAAAAGTGAGAAATATAAACAATTTGTTTTTTGGCATTTGCTAATGGGCTAATTATTATTACCGTAAAGGTAAATTGGCATATTGAAAGTTTTATTGTATTTATGTTACTGTTAAAAACTTTTATATCATTATGGAGTTTTTGACATTTTTATATTTATAAGTGTTATGTCACTTTGCTCTTAGACATGCCGTGGTAAAAATAAGACTTTAATATTATAATGTATGTATAGGCAAGTTATAAATTTTAAACCCACCCATATTTTCAAAGGCTTTCGTTCTGAAAAGGTCAGGCAGAAATTTTTTTCTAAATGTATTTTGGTGGTAATCTCTTGCTAGGTTTTCTCACTTTTGTACCTTTTTTCTTATTTTTATTACAAGTATACCTTAATGGAAATGCGAGTTAATATTATGATTCAATTTCAGAATACGATTAAATTTACAAGTATAATTTAAAATTCGTTTAAGTGTTACGTTTAAAATATCTACTTCGTGTGTATGAGTTACATACAAATTATATAATATCAATGATCTTTTAATTTGACAAAATTTATTTTCGATAACATTTTCTGTAACTCAAGTTTACCTCATGCTGCCAAATCGAGTCATCATCATCATCATCTCAGCCGCAAGACGTCTACTGCTGGACATAGGCCTCCCTTTTGGACCTCCACGCATACCTATCCGAAACGGCCTGCATCCAGCGTCTTCCAGTAACCCTTGTAAGGTCGTCTGTCCATCTTGTCGGTGGAGGTCCCACCCTACGCTTGCTAGTCCGTGGTCTCCACTCTAGCACTCTTCGGCCCCATCGGCAATCCGCTCTGCGCGCGATGTGGCCTGCCCATTACCACTTCAGCTTGCTAATCCCGCGGGCAATATCGGCTTCTTTGGTTCGTCTACGGATTTCCTCATTTCCGATTGGATCACGTAGAGAAACATAGCTTTAAGATGAGGCCAATAGTGAGAGACCACGTTTCGGCGCCGTATATCATCACTGGTTTCACACACTGATTATAATTACGGCCGTAAACAGTTTTGGAAATATAACGTCCCCCTGTCTTACGCCTCTTCTCAGTGGGATCGCCTTCGCGCTTCGCTTTTGTACTCGGACCGACATGGAGGCGTTGTTATACAAACATTTCAAATGGAGTGTTTCAACACAAACCTCAACATTTTAATTTTTATTTAAAATAAATATCATTAAGTTTAATTAATAATATGCTAAGCAGTGACGTTTTTTCTTTTAACTATAGTCATAACTATAGTGATACATATAAAGATAAAACATTACGCATATTTCACAGATACGATTGAAGATAAACTCAGAGGTGTGCATTAAAGGGCGTTGTTAAATGAAACGAAAAGCTACTTACCCAGGTTAAACTGTCACGAAATCCGATTATACATAATCCACCCGCACTCGACAGCATTTAATTTTTTATTGATGACATTTTAATGGTTTCAAGCACGATCGTTTCATTCGACACTTGGATGATGAATGACTACGAAAATAAAATTTATCTGCTCCGCTAAAACGCAATTTGGCAAGTTTTATTCAAGCAGAGAGAAATATGATTACGTAATTGATTTTTTGAATAGAGGTGTTTTCGTTATGTTGTTCAGCTTGTAACTTCATTAGAGTTTGGGATGTCGTGAGTGATCGATTTTACTTACACAGTGATGTCGCCGCGTCGACTGTGATTAATGCTGGCGTCAAAATCGGGCTATAAAACGCCTGCATCCTGTTTTTGCGCACTATAGCTTCATTGCATTTCATTTCTATAACGTCTATTCAATCAAACAAACAAACAAATTCAATCAAAAAACAAGTAGTAAATGTATAAATACTTAATTGAGGATTTCAAGAAATCTTGATTAATTAAATATAATTTTATATAAAACAAATTCTTAAATTATATCTTACTACATATATGTCTAATAACGTAATTACAATGACATATTTTGATCGACGTAGCTACGACGTGCTATGCTTAAATACTCATGAATATTCTATGAAAGTTGGTTAAAAATTCTATCAAATTATTTGTAAAATATTTATTTATATTCGCTATTTCGATGTGTATGTACTTTGGAACTTAACGTATAATGTCAGGATTGTAAAGTTTTTTGTAAGATACGGAAGTTTAGTATCGGAATTTGACGGGTGCACAGTATACAGGGATTCCCACGCTTATCCAATGGCACCCTTCCTTTGAATTGACTAATGGACTACGAATCGTTTCACACTACTGATATTAAAAACGCTAACTGCACAGTGACTTTTTACCTTTCTGTATTATTTTGTAGCGTTTACCAACATTGTACTAATGAATTTGCGTAGGTTATACAATTAGGCAAGTTAGGCGGGTATAAAGCAAATTAGGCATTACATAGCACGATGACTTTTAATGTTCAAGTAAAGTTGGAAGGACTTTTTCTGAGTGACATAGGTTAAAATATGAAAGTCTACACGGACAAGGTCAAAGTAAAAAGAAGTAATAAATGTAAATACATTTTTATTATGATAATTTATTGAACCTTAATTAATATAAAAGGCATGAATATTTTTCAAGCAAAAGAAGTCAGTTTTAAGGAGAAAATAAACAATACTATCCTGTTTTATTTCAACACTCAGTTAAAGTATCGTTGTAGTTTAGTTTGTAGTCAGTGAAAGAGTAATCCCCAGTACAATGAGATGGCATCTTAACATCTATAGTGGCGCTCAACATGAGACTATGTACTTGTGAGGACGATTAGGTACGCTATCCAACATGAAACTATTTTAGTTATTAATAATTACTTTCAACGTAAAAAATTGCTATAAAAACGTAAAAGTACATGTAAATTTATATAATTGTCCTTAGAAGCTATAAGTCCTTAGTAGATTCTAACCTAAAATTATTAAATTTGCCCGAGTTGTTTTTCAAAATACGCTATTCTAAAAAAATTAATTATAATGCATGCTATAAATACGATTTTTTGTTAGATAGTCGAAAAAAAGAGCGCACCTAACCCTAATAAGCCGGCACCGCAACATTGGCCTGTGGCAGCAGAAGTTAAGCTCGTCCAT
This sequence comes from Delias pasithoe, assembly GCA_010014985.3. Taxonomy (NCBI): domain Eukaryota; kingdom Metazoa; phylum Arthropoda; class Insecta; order Lepidoptera; family Pieridae; genus Delias; species Delias pasithoe. The sequence goes on from JAAAKR030019759.1 coordinate 16,902, forward strand.
GTTTGGCAGACAGGTTATCCTAGTGAACCTACAGACAAATTATCCTAGATGTTTATAAGATATGTAACTTCAAGTTATGAAATTTGTTATTGCTTTAGAAATCCTTTAAAATGTATTTCCACAAGTCTCGCCATGCTTACTCGTATGTAATTGTTAATATTGCTTAATCTTGGTTAGTTTGTTTTAAATACCAGTTGTAAGGAAAATATAGTACCTACTTAGCGAGTTATACCTAATACTCGTATATTCATACAATCGATTAGCACGCTGTTTGTATTGGAGCAAAGATATTTCGGCTTGCTTTTGATGTTTTCCGATTAAGACAATTTTAGCGACATTAAATTAATACGGTGCTCTAGTAAACGACGAATCTCAATATAATATTCTCTTATGTACGAGACAAGATGTAGTTAAGGAGTTTGGGGGTAAATTTAATTAGTTTCAAACAGAGCTTTAATCAAGATAATTAATTTCTTAATTGTGAGAATATTAAATTCAAATATATTTCTACTTTTTGGAATAATAATATATGTAGATATTATTTTCCCTGTATTAGTTTATTATTATAGAAATGAATAATTAAGTGTTAATAGTAATTATAGGAAAAAGATATTATATTTTCAGGTTTTATATTTTAGAACGGATTTTTTTTTGCAATATATCTTCGAAGTAGTAAATTTGTGCAAATATTTATATTATAATATAGTTTTAACAAATTAAAACTAATTTGATAATTAATATGTCCCCCATCATTGAATTCAGCGGATTCTAAGCATAAACTAGGTATAGCTGCAATTTAATTAAAAATAGAAACCACAGACGTGCATCCTACAATTTAAAATATTTGAATATTTATTCATTAATTTAAGTTTTATTTCATTACGCATAAACTGACCGTTGCCTTTGTGTAAAATTAATTAATTGGAATGTAATTTTACTTCGTCATTAAAACTGCGCCTAGTTCAAGAGGCTATTTGTTACAAACTGGGGCTTGTAGATGAGCTAACGAACTAGGGCTTGATGAATTGGTGTTCTAAATACATGACGTAGTAACCGTTCCAGCTATAAACAAACTTTGAGCCGTGATTCGATCGATCGGTCAATTAGAATATTATAATTTATGGCAAAAGTTTCAAGGAACCATAAATAGTTGATTTAGAATCATATTAACCCAACCCTTCGTCATAACTTATTGATATTAATAGAAAATTAATACTTACGAATAGTTAAAATCACATCACTCAACACAAGTTGCCAATTCAAAGTTTCGCTACACGTGAACGTTTGCCGCAACTATCCGTCACTCGCGGATGCCTGCAGTGCCTCTAATTGATATCGAAACATTTTGAACTTGCCGGGTCGCAGTATATGGGCTGAGAGAAGCACATACGTCCGCTCAGTTGTGGAGTAGCTTTCATACTGAATTTCGAAGGCTTTGAGCCGCTTTGGGCAGGCGCCGCGCGCCTTTCATCTTCCACCTCAGCTACCTGGCCAGTCTATGCCGTGGTACATTGTACTTCCCCAATATTTGTACGGACGAAGTAATTTGAATTTTTCCTGTCTGGAAATTATTAAACCACGGTGAATATTTTAATTATTACTATTTTAACTACGAACTATTATTATAAAAATGAATGCAGTTTACTGTCTTCTTGCATACGTATATAATATCTTATAAAAAAATATAAAATTTTCACAATTTGAGGTTATTGAAGGAACTAATATTTTTATATGTTAGTTGTACTCAATTGTCGTATAAAAACATGACACGCAAGGCAATAAAACATTTAGTTATAGTTTTAAAACATAATTGCTCCGATAGTCTGTAAATAATTTATTAGCTTTTGTTAGAGAATTTGACATGCAAGTGTTTTTTATATGTTTTTAGTGTTTATAGACAATAGTATTTTATAAACTTTTATATTATAAACGGCATTTTTGCAAAATGTCTTTAGCTATAGTAGCTTTTATTAACTATGGTCAAATTGATAAAAAAGAACGCTAATTCTAGAATTCAAATTTGAAAAATATAAAGTTTTTCTATGCTATAGCGGGCAACGGAGCCGCAATCCGCGCATTGTTTGTGTTGCCGACTTTTTACGCCGCCTAAGCGACATTTTTAAGGGCCTCCGATATCCTTACTCTCTCACCGAAACATAGTAGAAGTACCGTTTCAAGTACAGCTACCATTTCGGGCTGAGTATTCTGTATGTGTAGGAGTATTAAACTTCCAAAATTAAATTCATTTATATGGCAACTTCGTTTTCTGCTAGTATTTATGGGGTGCGCCTATATCTAGGATTATTGGGACTCACAAGTGGCTAAACGTAGATTAAGCTGGATAAACCTGCGTCCAGCAAACCACGAGAGGCTTTCGTTTAAGTAATATCGCCAAAATCACTGCATTTGACTTTGAAATTTTGCTTTTCGTAATAGTTGACTTGATCTTTACTACGGACTAAAAACTGTACCCATGTATATTGTAAGTAATTTATTAAACAAAATAATTACCAAAAATGTATAGCATTTTTGCAAAAAGAATTTCAGTTATAATAACTTAAAAATAAATAGCAAGAGAAATATCATGTCCCGTGTCAGTTATTGAGTCAAAGAGCGGACACATGCTCCCGTCTATCTAACAAAGTCCTTCAACTCTAGATAAAGCCTCTACTATTTACACAAGAACAACCGAGAATATGTTTTATAATATAAATAGTTAATAATATAATTTGTAGAAACACTGCTTTGTTAACACTGGGCAAATAACACACAAATTTTACTTTAATTGAAATTTTTTAATATAAATCGGTTCGAGAGTTCGGGCTTCAGATAAATGGGCAGGCCACGTCCGGTGTGATACCAGTCCCTCAGGATACCGGCGTGAAGTGAGGATATTTGCTTTGCCTTTGGATCTGGCGTTTCGTACGATGAGTGGGAGCTCCGAAAGCCCAATTCTCTCCTTTTCCTCTTCTTTGTAACCATCCTCCCTCCCTCTCCCTCCAGTTTTTCCAATCTTTTCAATTAAGGCCGGCAATGCACCCGCGACTCTGCTAGAGCTGTAGGAGTGTCCATGGGCAGAGGACCGCTTATCATCGCCTCGTTTGTCACCATTTCCATAAAAAAAATTTAACTAGAATAATCTGTATGATTGAAGTAAATCACACACAGGATAATTTAACTGCTGGATGTATGCAAGTTCGTGGGAGGTATACGAGTGGGATAAAGTATTATTATATTAGATCAAAGTATTATTATATTATTTATTACATAATTTTACATATAAATTTAAATATTAAATTTGTATCGTTGTTTAATAATATAGACTTTTTCCTGTACAAAATTGAGTGCATTTGTATTGCGGGGAGTATAAGGTCAAGTTGAAGCTTTGTAAGATTGAAACTAGGTAGCCCAGTTTATTCATAACCGTATCAATATTTATGAGCATAATAGTTTGACCACAACACGTTTAAAAAGCTTAAGGTGGCTTTATTTTCTACCTCTGTAAATAAACAACATTATAATATTACGGGTTTCATTCAAAGACGAGTAGGCAATGAGTATTCAATAATAGTCTTTAATGTCTTTAAAATATCAGAGGTTTCTTTAACCGGAGTAATGTCATGACTCTATCTGTATAAATAGACACACTTATGTCCAGAGAACACATGACAAACTCCCTGTGAATATTTGATAATGTATAAGCGCATAAAACCAACACGACCTACGTTTGTTAACAATTTATTATGCCTACTTTACATATCTTTCGGAATATCCTTACCAAATGTTTGCCAGTAAATAAAAAGCGAGTGCATAAACTTGAATATGAATAGAGGAACAGTTCTTTCAGAAATAAAATAAAATTGAAATTATATAAAAGTTATGAGAAATATAAATGTAAACTATAAACCCAAATAAACTAAAGGTTTCTAGCAATAAATTTTCAAAGTTCTTTGATTGGAAAGACCTAGATATGTCTAAATATATGTGTTATTATTTTATTTATGTGCACGAGAAATTTACGAGAAAGCCATTACTGGTTATTTTTTTAACAGTAATGGAACCATAGATTCTTAATACCTGCTGCCGAAATTCAGCATCGAACATCGAGTCAGAATGCAGGGTTTCATCCGTATCACCTTGATGTTCGTCGTTCCACTCCTGAGCGTTTTTTAAAACTTTTTTTTCCGCGCACCACCAGTCAATGGAATCCGCGGCCAGCGGAAGTATTTCCAAACCAATACGACTCCTAAACCCTCAAAAAAGAGCCTTAGAGCCGGCACCGCACCCGCGACCTTGCAAGAGCTGGGGGTGTTCATGGGCGGGGAAACGCTTATCCTAGGTGGGCCTCCTACTTGTTTGCCACCGTTTCAATAAAAAAACCATAACCCTTTTTCCTTTTTTTCTCTATTATATGCTGACTTAACTATTTTATTAAACATTTATCACTTAAATAAGCAAACGAAACAAGGATCTTTGCTATCTCAGAGAGGAGTCAGGTTGGCTCGTAGTATGAGCTGAAACATTTATCAGCACCAAGCACACTTCTTGTGCAAACTAAGGTTTTGTATGGGAAACTCGTTGTTTGAACTTAGTATACATGCAAAATCAAAAATTACCCTAACTTATAAAATGAACGAACTTTTTACACTTAAAGAAGTCTATGTTAATGTAACAACTGGTCTAGTAAAAAGAAATCCATTATTTTTACACAAAATTCAAAGATTTATTTAACATACTAAAAATGATCCGATTTAGATCAAACAAGTCCTGTTTTGTTCGATGACTTGTTGCCATTTCGAAGGTAATTTCATGATGCCTCTCTCGTAGAAGCCATTGTCCCTGTTGTCAAAGAACTGGAACAATCGATTTTATATTGTTGTTAAGTATACTCGTATATATGTATAAAGACGTTTGAATTCTCGGATGATGAGCATTTAGTTTACCGATTACTGCTTGGCATCTTCAAACGAGGCTATGGTATCGTTAACACAAGTTCATACTCAACACGAGGCAAACCATTCATTCTAAGAACCGTTTGTATTTAGTCACTTACAGTGAAATTCGCTTGAGATTTATCGGTTTAGCCGTTCAGTGCGAGGGGGCGAGGGTGGCGCATAGGCTTATAGACTCGTGAGTACAATCTTAACACGGTCGGTGCTCGCACTTGGCGTCGGCTCAAAACCTCTTCATTCCCCTATGTCTCGCCGGTAAATAATTGCGCCGCCGCACACCACTCACCTCGACAATTACGTGCACTTTATTTAAAGGTGTCTCACATTGGGATCTTTCTAATTGTGAAGGCGTCGAGAGCCCGATACGACTCCCCTGTACTTACTTTATCATCAACGCAATACGTGACAAGAAAAAATAGTGATATCGGAAAAGGCCAACCATAATTGGTGCCGAGCGTTTTTTATCTTAAAAGAAATTGTGTTGTAATTATTTCGCTGCGGGAAAATTATAACGTTTGATATTTATTTCATTTAATATATAGTAAAGTATCTTTTTTTGTCCTATTTGTACTTACTATCTTTGAAATTATAAAAACCCTTA
>JAAAKR030019955.1:4423-17449 GCA_010014985.3 Delias pasithoe
TATGTCTATTTAGTGATGTAATGTAACAGTGTTCACAGCAAATGACTACCGATTTTTATCGACTGTTTTGTGACTGAGTTTGTGCTTGGTGTCGCATGTCGTAATCAACGTACAATGCCAGCTACTTTATTGTACTCCACATTCGGGAAGTTCATTGTAGAGGATCACTGTAACAGTGCCCCTCTGTTAGTGCGGCTGACCTGACCTGTGACATACTGTGTAACAAGTGGTTCAAGCATGTTGGACTTTGATATCTGTATTAAAAACCTCACGAGGTGAGCTTGGTGACATTAGGATAACTCAAATTATTAGAAGTTTTATTTTATTTAATAATTTAGATTCACAAAGAGGTATTAGGAAAATCAAACTCCGAAGGCTTCGTTTAATATTGAACTGAATGAGACGTTACAATCGATTTCCCAACAGCAATCCGGTGGGTACTTGAAAAATAAATTCGACGCTTTGTCGAGGGCTATCGGGTATCTCGATTAAGTTATTTGACTTGACGTAATCTTTAGATGTTTAGAATAATTAAATTTGTAGGAGCTCCAAGGTTCATTGATTCAATATACTTTGGATTTTACGAAGTGTATAAATATTCAATCAAAGAGACTTTGTAAGCTATCCTATTTCGTAATTTAGCTACATATGTTAAATGTTATTGTTATTTATTTATAAATAAATACCTTTAAGGCGTTATATTCAGCAGTATTTGTTTCAAATTTAGATACCATTCACACACGGGTGTTAAACTTTTAAATGGAAGAATTATAAATAGGAATTCGATAACATTGGGCGGAAGTATATTCGATCAATTACACTAACGATTCCTACAAATACCATCACGCTTCGTTCGTTCGGGGAAGGTATTTGTGGAGTTATTGGAAAATATTGATACATTGTATTAACAAGCATCAAATTAAAGCCTGAAATCCTTTCGAAATGATCTTTATCGTTTGGAATTAAACGAATTTACATTAATTTCACAGTTTTTGTCTGTTTCTATCGATAATTCAAGAGACTATCAAAAGATTTTTACAAATCAAAGAAATAGATTTTAATCATTGATATTTTATCACTGTGTTTGTTTTGTATTAGTATTTTTTTATTTATTATCTATTATTATTTTTATTCTCACATTTTCGTCGTATTTGCTTCTGTGTATTTATGACTTGTCGCATGAAGTAGACGTCAAACAAACACAGAGGGCACAAGTGTCGCGGCTGCGGCATAATTTATTGTTTGTGAACAACTCCTTTGCCTTTTTGCTCGTTCACGTTCACTCTATTCGCTTTTTGTAATGGCAGCCATAATTCTTCTTGAAAAAATAACATGCTTTCACTAAAACTAAAGTTGAGCATATGGTAGACAGATTCCATCTGCTTACCGAAAATTTACTTCATATTTTTTTTATTTATATACATATTACATATTAACAATCGATCATCATCGAACATCGAGGCAGGATGCAGGGTTTCCTTGTGTACAACTGTGAATTTTTAAGACATTTTGTACCGCGCACCACCAATCTGTAGAATCAGCTGCCAACAGAGATATTTCCAAACCAATACGACTTGGGGACCATCAAAAGAAGAGCGTAACTTTCCCTTAAAGGGGGCAAAGGACCCGCGGTCCAATGGCGTGCAAGGGCTGAGAGTGTCCATGGGCGGAGGACCGCTTATGCTAGTTGATCCTTCTGCTAGATTGCACCGTTTCCATAAAAAAAACCGTAAACATCTAGTTGTCCAATCTCAGCATTTCTATAGTACATTTATTATAACAATACATTTTAAAATTGTTAATATTTTATTTTACAGAAGATAATCAACAAATTACTTCGAAACCGCCTGTGAGATCACCCAGCTCTACACTTACCCCGAGCCCCAGCAATACACGTGAGTAGATTCATATTAAAATTAATTACTCCGACGCAAATTTTAACCCCTATCTAAATCCTATATTCCATAAGTACAGTTAAGTAACTGATTGAAGTTTTTAAATCACTTCCTTTGTGGATATACTCAATATAATAGTGTGTATACCCTTCTGAATTTCATAGGTTTGACTTCTACAGTTCCAGCAATCAATGATTGAAACTAAAATCATGATCGATGATAACTTATTTAGTTAGTAGTAGCCTAAACATATATTTATGAAATACATTTTTGATAACATCCAGAAATATATACTAATAGCAGAATTGGACTAGATTCCTTCTGAATTTGACTGCCCTGAAATTGAACATGTATTCGAAATAAAATACATACTCGTATCAATTCCAATCAAATAGAAACAGTCAAAATACTAAAAATTGCAGAATATTTTATTGAAAACAACGATCACTGTAGTATTCGGCAGGTTGCTAATAATTTTCACTCAGAAAAGGAAATACATGCATGATACATACGTACGAGTACATATTTGTATATGTATTAATTTTTTTTTAAATTACTAATTTAAGGCTTAAAATAATGTAAATGCTATTTAATAGTCTCTATCAAAATTATATATACATTTATTATAAAGGTGTAACAATTTGAGAAAATCTCTTACGATTTTCCTATAAATGTGAACAAACAACCTTTTTAGTGTCGTCCTGATATAACCTTCTAGAGGCCGTAATATAATATCTTTCTGTACGTTACCTTGACGCGGATCGTTAATCTAAATACGGGAGTAATTTTATGTGACACTTTTAAAGCTCAGCCGGGGTTAGTACTCACTAACGATCTCTACAAAACGTTTTCGACCTTTATAAATTAAAAGGATTCGGCTCTTGCTTTCGGTCGGGTCACTTTATAATTAATACGTATAGTATACAATATAACAATGGATTATCAATGATAGTCGATCGATTTGTGGGTAACACCCACAAATATACCGTCTTGCGTGGTCATAATCAGTGATTATTCGTTTAAATTATTTCACTGATAGAAAGTGTTAGTTTATTTAATTATCGCTTGCTTTATAATATAAAATTCTCTTTACAATATTTTAGTTATCAGCATATAGTGCTCGCGGCTTGAATAAAATATAACCTTATTATTAGGTTCTTATGGAATTACTTTGTACTAAGACTGAGAATGTATTTTTGTTACGGTGCTATTACCAAATAACAAAGATCAATAGCCTTATGTTCTAATTACAAGTATATAAGAAAGCAGTCATTTTTGAGGTAGTTTAATTAATTGCATTAATATTTCCGGTCAACACAACACTTTGTGAGTAACAGTGTTTTCCGCAGAAAACATATTGTTGATCTTTCTTTTACATATTTTCTGTTCTCTAGATTCGAATCGACAACAGGCTATCAGTCATATCAGATGCGTGGTTATTGAATTTTAATCGACTTGCCCGTTCAATAAAATATAATCGTTCACCTCTTAATCCGATACAAGGCTAGATTTCACATTTTTGTAAGGAATTGCGTGCAACTGTAATGATATAAGTTGCATTCGACACAGTTACCTTATTACTCATTGAATGTTTGCCAAAAAACCAGGAGAAGTTATCATCGGCTGTGCGTTTTTGGCACTGCCGGCCGGATCTATGCGGCGATTATGTCATAGAGAATGGTTCGTCCGCTTTTAAGTCGTCTATCGTGCCGAATATTGAACCTTTTACCAAATGATTTGATATAATAATATAATTCATATTATTACTTTATGGTACATGATATCTGCCGGAAAGAATCTACGACTACCTCTATATTATAGGGATATCCGCTAAACGATATGATAACTTTTTTCCATTTGAGAGCTTATGTCTTAATTTAGTCAAAAGATGTACTTTAAAAATATGTCTTCAATTAATTCAAAATTAAAATTAAATGAATAATCGAATGACCTTTTCAAGTTCATGCAGAAATAGTGGTGTAAACGATGTTTTGTTATATTCCTGGACGGACGCTCCCTGCTCACTTGATTTATTACATTTGATCTTTTAAAATGTATTGTAAGCAGGAACATGTCTTAATTAGACTTGTTGCAAACCCATAAGTTATAAATATATAAATAATATTTATCGAGCCTACGAAAGTATTATAAATCGGTGTATAAAATGGATTTAATAATTGTAAAAAATAGCAATTGAATGGTCTAAATGAATTATAAAAAATTACTGAAATTATCTCGTATTACTCGTGAATTTCTATTCTGTATTCCCTATTGTTAATATTTTCTGATTGATTATTACTCAATTTCAATACATATTAAACAAAAATTAAGATTCTACATCTTTCAGCTTTTAAAATGCAATTAAAAATGGATTTTAAATCGATACATTGAAAATTAATATATAAAACATAAGTTGTACGTAGTGAGTCCTACGAATGTTGCTATTTTTAAAAGCTTTTTATACGTCTCGACCTATTTTTCGTTCATTATAGTTGATCTTCTTGAATGTTTCACAATATATTTTTATACCAATTCAATGTTCAATATAACAAAATTGTAAATCAAAACAAATACCATTATATAAAATCTTCGAGCATAATTATAGCTGCACTATGTTTTGACTGTTTGCAATTAGAATCACACTAATAAAAAAATATCCTTATAGAAATCTAAAATTATTGAATTTGTAAATCACAATAAACATCATCTTCAAAACACAAACAACTATGTAGCTCTTATGGCTAAAAATAATTTTATGCATCTGACATTGCACTGTGGAATGTGTTACACTTATTTTTATAATACATGCGCAGTTGTTTCGATGAATATTATTTATTTAATACTAAAAACAGTTGCGATGCAAAAATATGCAACTTTTCAATATTTAATTAATTAATTCGCTATCAATATACTTTTTTGATTTTTCTTTAGATTGTTATTCAGTGTGAAAAATTACAATATCCATATAATAATTAATACTCGTATATCGGAACAGGTAACTTGAAATAAAATTAAATGTCTATTTCACCCCCAATTTAAAATAATTATATTAGATTATAATATATGTAACAAAAAGAAGTAAAATGTAAAAAGTACACTTGTTTATTATAAGTAGGCTATCATTTAATTATAGCCTCCGTTATAAATGTAGATAATCGTAAGTATATATAATAATATATAATAAATTGTAAGAAGGCAAGCTTAACCAAAACGTTCTTAAGCTATTCATTTTCTTTGAAACCACGTCTCATTTTTACCTGCAATACGATAGGAACGTGTTTCTCACTAATTAGAGTCCTTCGTGGTTCATATTAGGGGACGTTATATAATAAGGATGCTAATACAAACTATAAAAACTCTCGTCTTAGTTTTCCGTTCGTACATCGCCAAAACGGCCGATATTTATGCAATTTATAATATGAGTTGTACATTATTTTGCTCTCCTGCTATTTAATCATAAGAGAGGGACCACGGTACGCAATTTATTTTATTTCTTCAATTTATTCAATTGATTATCTTATTTTTCTTCAATATTTATGGTTTATCGAGGTTGTCATAAAAACATTAGGCAGACGATATTATTTGTAAGATTATAACAATTATAGTCTATATAACACATACTCGTAGATGATTCCTAATAAAGGTCTATCAAGCATATAAATATAGGTGTATGCTAGTGGAAGTATTCAATCAGCCTAGGTGACCTGTAAGTCTAGATGCATCAACTGGTCTACTTTTAGCCCACATTTGTTACGAATTAATTTGTAACCACCCACATCCTTACCACCAATTGTTAACATAAACTACATATGTATAGGTAAGGTACTTGAACAATGCAGTTTTATTGCTTACCCAAATATTTTTAAAATTATCTGAGTATCTGTTTCAAAAGTTGTGTTAGATATCTCAAAAAAAGGATTTTAAAAATAAACTCTATTTTTTGGATTAATTATAACTAAATGGTGAAAAAGTACGTATGTATTAAGAACAATTTGTCATTTATTAATTAATGAAAATTAGCAGAAATAAAAAATACTATTTATTTTAAAATGCAACGCCTTGTTTTACGAGCACCTTATAAAAAATCTCTTGACTACTGCAGCAAACAGATATGTAGGTCACTTAATTTCAGATAAAATATTTTGTTTAAACAAGTTACAAAATTGTACGTGACTTCCGTCACCTCTCCCTTTTTGGTTTCAAATAGACTATTGTTCTTCTCCGTTAGGTAAGCCAAAAATGGATAAGGAACGTCTATGCAATTTTAATTAATAACAATTTAAATCGCCCGTGCTGATAATACATTTGTTTGTTAGTTGGAAGTAGCCGGCGTGCGGAGCGGACTTCCCTCCGCCAACGAACGCGCACCGCGTACACGTCTCAGCGTAAAAATAATTCCAAAGCGCGCCTGCGTACTTCAACCCATTTATAATTATTAGTAAATCGCGGCGCGGGCGCACGGCTGCCGCTCTTCGCGTTCGTTCGCGAAACAGTTTTATACATCGTTTGTGAACCTATTCCGAGCCAGCTCAACTAGCCCTTGTGAAAGCCGAAACTACAATCCTAGCGTCGATGTCCCTACGTAATATCTTACGTCAATTTTAATACCCACGCTAAAGATACCGGCGCGACCGTGTACTTTATACGTTAACACATTGTGCTTGTGTTGGTGCTTTGTATTCAAAACGTTTCTTATCATTGATTAAAGTGCTAGTGTGAGACTATTACTATGCCCGATAAAAGTAAAAAGCGTAAAAACAATAAAAACAAAAGAAAGAACAAGGGGAACCAACAAAATAATAATACCGCGCAAAGCACGACTGAGGGAAATATTCAAAATTCTAACAATACTGAACAAGGTAATAATGTATCAAAAATTGAAAAAGAAAGTATAGAATTGCAACAACAAGTTGAAGGTGTTGGGAACACCGATCTTACAAAATCTTTAATACCTATTGATGCTATCAATAATACAATTAAAAATGATACAGTTCATAATAATAATGAAGAAATTCAACTAAATTCGGATAGTAAAATAATCAATAATGAAAATATTCTATCGTTGGTATCTTACAAGGTAGAATCTCCGGAAAAAACTATTACATCTAAACAAAAATTAAGAAATGATATTAAAAGTAAAAGCGTTGATAATGGTGATCAACCAACGATAGTTGAAATATTAGATCACGATAAACAAGAAACAAACAATGTAAAAGAAGATCTGTGTCATGTCTTAGTTACTGAATTTGAATCTGATATTGAGATTGAGTGGGAAAAAGCAGATGAAATGAAAAATTATAGCTATATGGAAGAAGAGCATCCGGTACCCGGCGTGCTATCTATAACTACTATACCGTTTAATGTAGCAGAATGTGAAGTGACAAAATCAATGAGTCCTGAAGATGAGAAATGTTTAAGACAATACTTAAAAACTTTAAATTTGTCAACAAATACAAGCGATTCTACATCCTTAGACATAAAATCTGAAATTGAAGAGTTAGTAAATCAAGATATAAAGAAACGTTTACGAAAGAAAGGATTCGGAGAAGAAAGTTTAATATCTAGACCAGGTCCAGCAAGATCTTTACATGTTATTGATGAAGAAGCTAGTAGTGAATCTTCTTCTAATTCACGACGCCATTCTTATTTGAATGATAGAAAAGATGATGAGGAATTAGAAGATGAAGTGTTTCATCCAACAAGTTATATTAAAGAGGAAGTTCATTTCAGAAAAGGGCGTAAATCTAATAACTTAATAAACCAAGAATGCCTTCGTGTTGATGCTCAAATAAAAAATCCAGAAATATCTGAGGCAAGAGGTTCCTGGACTACAACAACGGTTGAAAAAATGACTGGGGCAGAAATTGTATATCTAACTGATTCATCAAGTAGTACCAGTTCTCTGTATGAAAATAATGATATTGAAGAAAAGAACGAAGATAGCGATGTATCCATTCGTATTATTACTCCAACAATTGAAGTGACAGATACCGATAATTTCTTAAAAAATGATTTTAACTGTAATATTGTAAAGTCTCCGCTTGATGATAAAACAAACAAGAAAAATTTTGAAGAACAAAATCAACGAGAAAATAAACCATTTGAAAACGTTGATTCTGAAAGTAAGACCCCTGACAATGAAAATAGGATAATTCCTGAAGAAAATCATGAAATAGTGGTTTTATCAACAGATAATATTAACACCAATTTATTTGTTAAAGATATTATAGAAACACCTAATTCGACAGATCCAACTCCAATTACTGAAAAAGGAAAGGTTGTAGACAATTATGATCTGGAGATAAAAGTTTTGAAATGTGAATTAAATGATGCTATTAATAATTTGATAAAGGAAGTGGTCTCAGATTCAGAATCAATACAAGGTTTTCACAACGAATCTTTGGAGAGACAAGATTCATCTAGTAGCGTTGGCTCTTCTCAATGCACTGCAAAGTATAATCCAAAATGTTCATCTCTTAACGATATATCCCTAACTGAATTAGATGATATTGATAAAGATACTTCATGCCACCCACAGATAGAAGATAATAAAAGTCATGTGAAAGATGTCTTAAAGAAAATTGAAGATATAAATGTTCAAAATGATACTCATAGGATCATGCTAACACCAAGTTTGCGAGATATTTGTTTGGCAAAGATTTGTAAGTTGCCATATGGTGAACAGATATTACAAGAATTGGCAAATGTATCAGAGCGATTGCAAACACTAAGCGATCGTGCTATCCCCATTGGCTTTTCAAATATAATGTCTACTAAAAATCTCACTTCCAGAAATAAAACTACCTCTGAACTTAATGCGTGTTCAAGGAGCGAAATTGTAACACCTCCTCCTATAAAACCTCGAGTTTCTTCGCTGAAAATTAACCATGAAGACGCTGACAAAATTATTTCTATAAAATCAAACGAGCCTAAACGATATAAATGTCTATCGCCTTCTCAAAAAATGTTGATGGAGAAAACAAACTCCGTATTACAAGATAAGAAATCAGAAATTTTCAAGGAACGAGATCAGGCAGATAATAAAAACGAAGCTTCTTTTTTTAATAATAAAGAAACGTTTGATATTCCTTTTAAATCTCAAACTGGAAGTCGTTTATTAGCATTATTACGAAATCCGTCACTTTCTTCTAGTTCAGTCGAACAAAAATTTAAAGATAAAAAAGATTCCTATGAAACACATACAGCTCGCGATCTAAACATCGCAAACACAGTTCCGGAATATCCTATAAATCAATCAAATGAACAAGATGTTCATAGAAAATTAACCTCTTATAAGCCTATACCTCCCCCAAAACCAAGAAAATACTCTTCCTCTTTTTATGAGAGCGATGGATCATCAGGTTTTGTCGAAAATTGTCATAAATCGGTAAAAAATTCTAAGAAATATTTTCATTTTTCGACTGGTAACTTATGTCAAGAAATAGAAGATGACATTTCGTCTATACAAAACATGCATAGACATTATAATGACATATATAGGCAAACAAGAGAAGATCTGTATCCGAGGCGTCCGTCATTACCAAAAGATTTGTGTGACCGGCAAATGGAATATATTCGACAAAAGGAAAAGGAGGTCGAAGCAGAAATATATCGTTTAGAAAATGAACGAGTTAAAACACCCCACAGAAGAGGTCCAAGAGCTCCAATGTTAAATGAAAAATTTGAAGATTCGTTCCAATCCTTTAAACGCATCAAAAATAGTCAAAGTTACGGTGTTTTACCATCACACATTCCACCGAGCTCCAGTAAAATGTCATCAGCATTCAGTAAAAGTCAAGAAGAATTATTAAGGGATAAAATGTATTCAGAATATGTAACCCAAATGTCTGAGCGCGCAGAGAGAAAACAAAATAAAGTAATCAAAATAACCAACACTCCGTTATCATTAAGCAATACGTGTTGTAATAGTTCTTCGGAATTGAATATTTTTGATTCGAAAGTGAACAATCGCATAGAAAAAGAGTTTATCGATAGAGCCAAAGAAAGATGGAATAAATTGGGTATAAGGGATCCGGAACCACAAGAAGAATACGACAAAAATTATTACAGAGAACCAAAAGTGATTGAGCACAAAATAAAAGTGATTGATTCGGGTGAGGAAAAAGACGTTCAAAAATTGCCAAACCATTTACAGGACTTTGTGAAGTTTAGAGCAAAAGACAACTGTGATAAACCCGACAGCCCTGGTGAGTCGGAATCCAGAGAGACTTCTTCGCATGGTGTGATTTTGTGTGCAGTGTTTATATTGATGTTTACAATAACTAAGTATATAATCCGGCTGATCTGCCGACGGCAATAACATAATATCGGATAGTTAAACTTTGACGTAATAGCATGATTGTAGTTTGCATGATTTAACTTTGTTATTATAAGTGTCAAGCTGTAGGAACGGAAGAATCTAAACTATCACCAAAAATACAAATTTATAGGTGAGCTTGTATTAATATATTATAATTCATTTAATAAAAAATATAAAATTATTTAGATACGTTACCTAATTAATACCTAAATAAGTTCCAAGTATAAAAATAAGTATATTGAAATTTATAATCATTGATTAAATTCAATTTTCAAAAAAAAAATATGATCTTATTAATTTATTCTTAAAATACTTCATAAATGTTATCTTAGCAATTTGTATATGTAGAGATAGTACTGTTACTAATAGGTACTAATTTAATATGACACCACTGGTTAACCTGCATTGCGTTTATATATAACTTGTTACGTGCCATGTACATTTTATACATATTAGGTATGTAATGGCCGTTTTGATTACGCATGTAAATTAGCATTCGCTAGATAACGGTGTTATCAAAATGGTGAATGCATTACAAACAAGTCAATTATTTAATGTTACGTAGGATTGCTGGATTTTTTGTGAATGTATTTCGCACGATTATTTTGATAGAAATATAAGTTCAATATTTTTGATAACGCTAGAAATATCATTGATTTTGTAAAAAAGTCATTCATATGAAATTTGTTTGTTCTGCCAAAATATCATTCCAGAGCATTGCCCGTGAAAATATTTAGTACAATAATATTCGTCCTAAATGACCTTTGGTGACCACGTTTACTAAGTTTCTATATTTTCATTTTTAAACTATTACATCGCAAACAGCTAACATCGTTATATATTTATCGTAACACGTTTGTATCCAATGTTTTCGTGTATTAACCGTGATTTTAATTCTATGGAAAAAAACTGTTTACCAATGTTTTTACGAATATGAGTTAACAGAAAATGTTATAAATAGTAATATTCTTGTCACCTTTGGCTTTCCTTAACGTGGAGTAATTTAAAATAAAGAAATGAAGTTTAAAACTTAAAAGTAACAACAAACAATTGTTATTATTAAAGAAAATGTCGAACAAAAATTAGAACTAGTATCAAAAGAACTCTTTAATTATAGCGAACTAAATTCAATTAGGGTGAAGTGATATAGTTCTATTGTTAACGATCATGGTGGACATGCACTATAAATTATTAATCTAAGCCCTGATAAACGAGGCGTTGGAAATTTCAATTATTATCTATCACAAAATAATAGTGGTAGCAGCGTATAAAGTTAACTGAAATTCTCTTCTAAGAATATATTTTTTTTATAATTATAAATAAATACATTCTTTTGTAAGAAATCTTATGAAATCTAACACTCAACTTCTTCCTAACATATGTAACATGAGTTTTCATCGTTCTGAAATATTCTAGCTTCTTATTTAATCCTCAACTATGGCCAAAAATATTATTTTCATCCTGTTATCCATAATTCTGTGCTATTATGAAACAATATAGAAGTGGGCGTGCATCCGGAGTTGATACCTTTAAAAATAGCCAAAGACGAATAGAGCGCTCTATTTTCTGGCAAAATCTAGTGGCCTGTGCTTGGCGCTTCATTCAGTCGTAAAGATTACCCAAACACATCGGAACCTGGCTTCCATACTATTGGCAGGCCGTTGTTTACGTCAATGTTTCTATGTAACGTACCGTAATAGACTATTATTTCATGAACCGCTAATGTATGATCTAATATCTATTTGTAAATTGTCTCCTCCCTATTCATCCTAATCTATATATATAAAATAAAGTCGTGTTAGTTACTCCACTTATTACTCAAAAACGGCTGAACCGATTTAGCTGAAAATTGGTAGGAAGGTAGTTTAGTGCCAGAAGAAGGATACAGGATCATTTATCCGAATACAAAAATGGAGGATAATGTTTTTAATGTATTTTTTTATCGGGTTTAGTGCGCCCGTGGATAGCTGAGGGTTCATAATTGGATCCGGTGGGTTGCGGTACCGGTCAGGGCGACGTCTGCCGGGTCCGCTAGTTTTAAATAAGAAAAATACCTTGACAAATGGCAAACGTCTTACAATCTTATCTATGGCGGAGTTATAAACTTGGCTGTGACATTGTCTTTTACTTTTCTAAATGAATAAAATGCAAGTTACAACCTTGAGCAGATAAAAGGAAACAGTATTTCACTCATATCAAATGTTCTTACAAACTATAGAATATTAATATTCAAGTTTAATTTGGTTTTAATTAATTTATAAATAATAGTTATCTCTAAATAATAATATAAAAATAAAACAAGTATTAATTATGCTTCAACTATAACATCAAAAACGTTTTTATTTTATTTTATATTTATTTCATGACATTGTTTAATTACTTGACTCGAATTATATAGTGTAGCTGTACAATTATCTAGAAACTGTATGAATATATTATATATATATATAGGTTATTAAGTTAATATATTTTATAAATTGATTATTGCCAGTCCAATTAGGTGAACAGTGCTCGGAATCTACCGAATAGCTATCCATTGACAACACGTGAACAGTCGGTCATTTCGAGGGACCCTAACAAAGAGTCCCCGGAAGCTATTTGACAGCGGAAGTGACGTCCCTCCGGCAACCAATCGTTTATAATACGTGCTCTTTCTGCTTATTTCATCACAATAAAGATATTAACCTCATTTTTTCTTATCATAAATTGACTGAAAGAGATGGCCTTACAAGATATGTATACATATTATTTTGATAGTTGATTAGATATTTATATTACATAAATAAAATTTTGAATAATGCGCAGGTTTAC
>JAAAKR030021051.1:11792-22283 GCA_010014985.3 Delias pasithoe
TTTCGACCAGTTTCACACAAACTCCTGAAATAAAAGTCTCACATGAAAGTTTACAGACGGATATGTCCGGTGATGTTATTCAAGAATGTGATATAGCTGAATGTTTAAGCAAAGTAAGTGTTTTCATTAATCTGCTTGTGGCAACTATGGCCTAGAAGAAATCGCTTATTAGAATTCTTATTGGACAACTAATTGTTAGAAAATATTTTGCAGCGAATTACTAACAAGAGGAAAAACGGATTCAGTGGTTACGTTTTCTACGAGCAGACTAAATTTACTTTAGTGTTACAACATTTTATATTCTAGTCTATTCTTTGCTATCGGTCTATCCCATATGCTTAATTCTCGTAACTTGTAGATGTAAAGCATATCCAAGACTAAGCCAAAGTTCATTAAATCTCAATAATAATTTAACAACAAATTAATTTCAGCATTTAATATTTTCAGAAACCGGACATCATTAACACATTAGATAGAACTACCCTTGCAGCTGTAAATCGAATTTATTTAAAAAGTTTGGAGGAAAAAGATTGGTACAAATTATTTGATAGGAAGATTGGTAGTTGTGGTGATAAGGAAGGAATTGAGTTTCTATCGCGATATTTACACGATCGATTCGAGACAAAAGGCTCTATTGAGTTCTTGTGTGAAGTTTTGAAGTTAGTTAGTGATAATTCACGATTCAAAACAGACAAATCATCAACTTGATAATTCGCTGATAATGATGTGCTCGTATTACTATGGCGGTATTTATATCTGTCGTTTAAGTTCACCTGGTGAAATGTCTGAAGTCAAAAATCATATCCAAGACCTTGATATGTTTAATGAGACTAGTATAACCTACCTTGGTGAACGCATTTGTTCCGGATAAACAAGGTAATTCAAACCAAAAAAAAAAACCCAACCGACTTGACTTTAGGAAAACGGACGCGGTAGTGTGTCTACGCTATGCTCTGCTGTGAATAATTAAGAATAAACAGTAAAAAATCTTGGGTCTATGAAATAAAGCAAATTTATAACTAGATCTGTTTAATATTAAAACAATATTTACAGTGTTCAGTCGTTAGATGTGGGTGATACCACTATGTAATATACAAGGAGCATTAAACTGATAAAATGCGATAATTTTAGAAGTTTATACATAAAAAAGTACCTACTAATTTTAAATAGTACATGTGTACTATTTTATTTTAGATGGCATCAAAATATATCACGAGCATAATTTTTTGTATCTTAATATTATGTATTGTATAGTCTCAAATTGTATATAGTATATTGTCAATATGCCCACCGAGTTTTTATAATTTAATACAAATCTCATTATGTTCAGATATTTTAAATGGAATATGAAACAATGCCACACTTAACTTCGCAATCTTAATGTATCGCTATTATTTTTTAATACTTGACACAATAGTTATATTTATTTGGGATTTATTCCTGATACAATTTTAGAAAATTGTAATAATGTCTTTCGGGAAGACTAGGGCGCCGTTTTATTATTTTACGAAAACCTTAAATAACTATTGTTTTGGTTATATTGTACAAAAAATAGAACATTTTATTTGGAAGTTACTGTTGATGCTGCGACTATTTTAAATTAATCGTTTATATCTTAGTGATTTTTGTTATATCTCTTAGGAACGATTTTTAAAATAAATAATACAATATTTTGCTACTCATTCTACCTCCGTCTTAGAAGAATAAAATCCAAAATTTGGTTCCATCATAAAATGTCTAACAAACTTATTTCAAATCCTTTACCCCGCGTGCCGTTAAGACTACAACCTAAAATCGAAAAAATTCAAACCAAAATGACGTTTGTTCAATATTTTACATAACGCAAGGTACAAAAATACAATCTATACAACTATCTATGACTATAAATCTTACGAATATGAGACACGTTTTCTTTCTTTACTTGTTTAAAATTCAGCCATATGGTATTCCTTACAAGCTTTGTCTATCTCTTTTCTTATGACTAATAGAATTATTAGATATATAACTTCCCGTAAAAAAATAATACTTTGGTCCACAAATTGAGCACACGAAAGATTGAATGTTCTCGTTCGATCGCTTTGTAGCGAAGGGATGCGCTGTTTATTGTCAAGGAAAACGCAACTCCGAGATATAGTCATGGTTTTCTAGATTTTGGTGTGAATTGGAGCGCCTCGGAGCTCGCGGCCTGTGTAAATTGTGATAGGAATGGGTTCGTGTCACTCTGTACTTGTCTTGGCGTGGGCTGGTGTCACTTGATTTTTGCGGTTCCTTGAATTCGTCGTCATTGTACCTAGGTATGCGTCTGTTATTGTCAAAGGCTCTGCGATTTGCTTCATACCGCTGCCTTTGCCAAGACCTCTCGCTGTCCTGCCCGTACATATCCAGCTCTCCCGACGGTTGAAACTCGCTACTGCTTTGTCCGTAGTTAAATCTTTTCCATCCGTCTTCGTACTTTTTTCTCTTGCCGTCTTCATTTCCTACTTGTCGACGTGATTGATTTGAACTGCTTTCGCTGGTATCCTCGCCAGATGTTCCTATTCCAAGATCTTTATCTTCGCCGTAAATCTTATAGATACCGTGAGGACTTCCATTCTTTCCGTTAAATATTTGGTCATTCAGCATTAGCTGAGGATGCGGCAAACAATACGGGTTGGGATAGCATTTTTCAATTTTTGTTAACTTAATGTCATCGTGCTCGCGTGTACACGACCCCGGCCCAAACAGTGACAAAAGCACCGGCAGAAGAAACAGACCATGCATGGCTCCAAAGAATATTACCATAAACACCATTTTGAAGAATACAGAGAAAATATAACTGTCTGCTAATAGTAATGCTACCACGCCCAATATAGTACTGAAGGAGCCTTGAACTATTGGCAAGCCCAAAGAATATAAACATTCGCTAACCTTTTCATTAGGATTCTTAGCCTTCGATGACATATAAGCATAGCAGATATGTGCTGTAAAATCGACTGAAAATCCTATACACATAATAAGGTTAATCATTGATATAGAGTCAAGATTTATATCCCACAAAGCCATATACCCTACCACCCCAATTTCTATCGATATTATGCTAAAGGCTACCCACAATGAGCATAGAATATTAGGTATGAAGATAAAGGATGTTATCATCATCATAAGGGCCCCGTAGCAGAGGTTCTGTATAGAAGTTGGCCGTACTAGCTCGAACTGAAAAGAAAAGTAATCATTAATAGTGTAATTACATATTAAAGTATACATTCATAAAATAAGGTTACCTGATCGAAGAATACGAAGTAAGGGTGAAAAACTGAGACATTTAAAGGGGATTTTGCAACAACCTCTCGAAGTGCTTTCACCATTTCTTTCTCATGGTTGGTCCCACTTATGTTTATCGCTTGAACCAAAAATCTAGACGCGATAATCGTCTCTCCACTTTCATCAAATTTAACATCCAGAGAAAATGGATTTGCTGGGAACAGCCACAGCTAAAATATGGAACACAATATATCGTTATATTTAAAAACTTCACAATTAGGTATTTAAGAATAAAACTAACCTCCTTAAGATTTTTTATAAAATCATGTTCCGTGTCAATTGAAATATTCAAATAATCATTATTTCTTTCCACGTAATCGACGAAAGTCCTCAACCATGACTCGGTGTACAGGGAGTTGGAAATGTATGAGGTGTTTTCCAAATTCTTTGTGAGCGTGTCAACTTCATATTGGATCTTCGGGTCGGAGTAATTATATCTACCGCTTATTATAACCTGTTAAAAATATGCATTTTAATTTTGCGTCGCTATTGCCTGCCGCCACCCCAAAGTAGAGGCTACTTATTGCCAAGATCACACTGAAAAAACGTTTTAAACCTATCTTTTCAAAAGGTTTGGCGTTACCTGGATCCTATAAGGAAATTCTCTATAGTAGAGATCCTCTCGGTCAAAGAATTCCACTGAGTACGAGTCGTTTTTAGATAACTTCCTTCTTTCAAGACCTTCCTTAAGGTTTGTTACTCCATAACCAGCTCCAGCCAGATAGGCAAGAAATACCACAATGACCACTGCTTTCATAACATTATTGTTAAGGATATCGGCCATCGTAGTTTTGAAGAAAGACATTATACAGTGTTCTTTGTTGTCGATGGGATTATTTAGATCTGCCGAATCCACTCCGCCGCTACAGAAAATTCTATACATCCAAGACCGTTCTGAAAACAATTATAAATAAAGAAATTGGAGACACAACGGAACATATATTCGTACAATTGAATATTACATTTCGTATTCAATTACCTTTTCGAGCTCTCGATTCTGGTAAAACCGTCAGAAATGTAATCGTATGTCGATTGTTCTTTTCTCTGTAGCCAGATACTGCGACACAGCCGGCAAAGAACGTCAAGTGCCATACAAACGTAAAACAAACTGCTAAACCTGTATCCCAATAGATTTATTAATGTACGTTCAATACAGTACCTACTTGTTGGACATTTTGCGTTATAATGAGTTGATGAGAAATTATCAGCATCTCAATTACATAATTAATATTAATTGGTTATAAGATAAGGATAATTCAGATTTACCTGAATACATGCAAAATATCTGCACAGATGGGAACGGTGAGAATATTCCTATGAAGAAGGACAACATATCCGTGACAGAAGTGATGGTTATGGAGACGGCTGCTTCCGACAGCATGATGGCCATGCGTTCCGGTACGGGTAGTTGCGGCGATGTGCGTCGCCACGCCGCCAACATTACGAAAGTGTCGTCAATGCCGATGCCTGCAAATGCAAGCCACAATAAGAAATACTTGTGCCACATGTGAATTGGCGCGAAAGCAACGGGCACCGAATATTGTCTACAACATAAATTCCATTCGAAGGGGAGTCGTGCCCGTGACGTAAGCAATAATTAGGCTGGCTCGTCCGAAGTGATACCAGAGGCTCAGAGAATACCAGAGTGAAACAGTACTTGTACTGTGTTTCGCTGAGTGAATGAGGATATCGGAAGCCCTTGAAATGAAACCGTTTATACGACGTAAGCCAGCAACTCAAGCAGAAGTGCAGTTGTCCATAGGCGGCGGTGATGTCTTACTATAGAAGAGACCCGCTTGCTCCGTTGCACACTATGTCATAAAAATTCAATAGCTTTTATAATGATTAGTCGTTATTAATACTATGCAAATTAAATTAAGACCGACTCACCAATCATGAGAAAGGGCGCAGCCAAATTGATTCCAATGAACGAAATTCCCAAGTAAATGGCGCAGCCAAAAGCCGCGGCCGTCGCCATAACAGCGGAAATGTTTCCCAATAATCCCAGCCAAGGTTTGGACCGCACCCAGTCGCCCATCATGCACGTTACGATCGAGAATATTCCCATAAGAATGAACGTTGAGCTGAAGAATGGTATCACGGTTCTCGTGTTCTTTTCGAGTTCGTGGTCAAGCGTCCGCGACGCGAATCTCGCAATCGAGATGTGCTTGAATCTGCCTGTGTCTTCAGCTACACCTACGGCATCTAAAAACGCGTCTTCCCAAGCTGCACCTCTGAAAGTAACAAAGATTTTATTTTTAATAATCTTGCCTTGATAAGAACTTCTGCTTTGAAACACGAACTACACGATGTACATACACAAATAACACAGTTATAAATTAAAAAAAAACACTTTCAACAATCCTTATTCGACGAGTTAATTAATCTGCAGCGAACCAAACAGTATTTCTACCATTTCACCAGCACCTATAGTTACGGTTAATTTGACGACAAATCCCTCAATTGCACTATTAGAAACAGTAACTAAAAATAACATTGAAAACTTAACTTAAATTTTAAAAAGACTTTAAAAAATCAAAAGAAATTCAGAGTTTTGCAAAAATATGTTTCCAGCATAGCCTTTTTAGGCCACATAAAGTAATTAATCACTGTATGCTTAGCGTTACTTATACAAGTGTTTTAAATAAATACTATAATGTTAAATTCAACATGGGGGAAACTTCGGCAGAAATACCGTTTTTCCGTAGTAGTTCATTCTTGAATTTCTCTTGTATTTGCGTTTCTTATGAAACATAAAAATATGAACGTTATTTATATTACATAGCATTAGTAAAACGATGAACTAGTCTTGTTACGTTTCAAAAATAAACACTAAGGACATATATAAACGAATTATAATCTTTTAAAATAAATTTATTATTAAATATATAAAAAAAGTTGAATTGTCACTTCAAGTCAGGATATTAAAGAGAAGAAGTTAAAGTTAATATATTAAAGAGTAATCATTTAAGACAACACGCGGATGTAACGAACTTATTAAGAGAATGAGAGTGAATTTATTACTCAACAAAAGAAGTTAAAGAAATGTACCTATTAACGTATGCTACAGACGTTCAACTGCAATGATTAGCATTCTAAACGGTTTTTATAAACCATGTCAAGATCATTACGGAGGGTAATCAAAGTAAATAGATCTTATTATTTCGTAAATCCCTACATATAGAACAAGTTATGCCATAAAAATTCTAAACCGAAAACAATACTCAACAAAATGACCAAAAATATGACTACGTAACCAATTGTATTGCGAAGTTTGAAGATTTTTGCTAGTAAAGCACAATAATTATTCCTTACAAAGCACTTTCAACTTTTATTGATTGGTGATTTTTCTGTTTTGCAGAAATATTTAAGGCATTTTTTCATAGTCATTAAAAGCGTTAATCTAGTACTACAATTTATGTTATTTTTAAAAACAAATGCTTTAATTGAATAATCTTAATGTTCAAACATATTCTAATATTCGCTACGCACGTGCTGTATCGATGGTGTTAACAGTTATTTAATGAGTACCTGCGTCACAAGTCGAAACTCACATCTCAATAGTGCCTATTGTCTGTAGTTTCCCGGAATGAAACAAAACATTTTGCTATATATATTGATCCATTGTCTCCAAACATCTACATAAAACAATGTAACAAATCTTCGGAAATACCTATCGATACACCTAACCTAATATATAACATATTTATTTAAAGTAGGCAAACCGCCATAAATAATACTTGAATATTTTATAACCCAACGTTTGTATTAAGCAAGAAGGCGACAAGAAATAATTATTATCATTTTAGTAAGAAGCCAGTGATAGATAGGCTGTGTAGGTCTAAGTCGAAAACATTTCAGCACTGTTTGTGGTTTGCGACAGCAAATAATCCATACTTAAAGTTTGTATCAATAATGATTTGGTACTTTTCCTACCGTTGCTCCTGCAGTTTAGTGTCCGTCCTCACAAACCAGACAAGCTGCACGGCCGGCACGGACTCTATCGTATCGTCCACAATCTTCGATCCACCGAAGTAAACGGGAAAAGCGTGAGCCTCCCACGTCACTGGGTTGAACATTATAGGAAAAGTTAATTCCAATTCGCCTCGCTCTACCTGGAGTACACAATACTCAATTATCACATGCCATTTAGAAAATAATGAATCGTTTTTCTTTTATGAAAACGGTCGCAAACGAGCAGGAGGCTCGCCTAGGATAAGCGGTCCTTCGCCCGTTGACACCCCTAACCTTTGCAGGACCGCGGGTTCTTTTCTGGCCTATATGGGATAGGTAAGCTCTTTTTTTGAAAGTCTCCAATCCGTATTGGTTTGGAAATACCCCTGCAGGTAGCTGATTCCACAGGTTGGTGGTGCGCGCCACAAAGTGTCTTAAAAACGGTTAGTTTTGGAACGACGAACATCGAGGTGATATACGAGTGAAAAAAAAGTTACCGGCCTCTTTCCAATTCTACGTTAGTATAGTCAGAGATATGCGAAGTGACATGGCGCAAGCCGTGCAGCTATTATTGAATAACAAGCTAAACTTACCTCGCCTATAATCTTATCCAAGTTGAGTATATCGTTGAGAAAACATTGGCCCTCCCATCGCGCGCACTCTTCTCTATACGTGAACGTCTCTCCCGTTGGCATAGACACAGTGATATTTTGCACCAGGTCATCCAGTTCTCGTAACTCCTTCCAAATTTCAGTACGAAGCATGTTACTATTATCATCTTTAGATACAATTATGACGCGGCCAAATCTTCCTGAAAAATGATATATAGGAATTCTATACAATCCGTCATTAAACACAGTCATTGTATACAATTGTATGTTATTCCTAAAATTTGTCGGAAATGCGTGAAATCAATACATTAGACACATTTCCTAAATAGTAATCGGAAATGCAATTACATGTACATTTCCGACCAATATAACCTGATCTGATCTTTTATTTTAGAATAGAATATTTAATCACAATTAATTTTAATCACAGAAAGGTTTAGTTTTATACATTTCTTAATGCAATATCGGTTTTTTAAACTTATACACATTTCCCATGATATCTGCGTTTCAAATATTTCATACCTTTCATAAATAGTTTCGGAATTGTGTAATCATCCTAGGTTTCATACATTTCCGGTGACATATATAATAATATAATTATTTTCCTATATTAGGTTAGTTGTATACTGTATTTTAATCTCGTACAAAGCGGACAGCAGTAATATAGCATCAACTATTAAAGTTTTTAATGCTATGAAGCAAGCTTACCATGCTACCACATTGATAGATCCTTAACATCGCTATTAAAAGATTTCAGCACGAAGCCAAATGTTTCTCAAGTATCATCAGACGTGGTAAAGGCATGAGTGATTAACATTTTTGCATCCGACTTAAGGCTGTGTTTTAACAGCACATACATATGCACAACCAATATGGCCGCCATAAACGTATGTACGGCCATAAAAATTACTAATACGTATCGGATACGAATAAGTGCACAAACGCTCTAATTCATGATGTTATAGGTGATAATATAACCAGCACTAACCAGCTCGCGTGATCCGTCCAACGTTGAATCGGTGTGAATAGTTTACTTTAAAATATTCCTCAACAATCCGCCTTTCCAACTTCCCTTGGCCACTGACTGGTGAGAACAAATACTCGGGATCCATTTCATAGTACACGCGTTGATATCCTGTGATCATCAGCAAGGACAAAAGAACTGGGATGATAATGAAGTAGCCTGGCTGCTTGCCCACGGCTAGACCGAGCTTGTAAAACGATCGATTCAATACATCGTCGACGAATGTTAATTTGCAACCCATCTGTAACAACAATAACAAGATAAATTCGAGAGTTAATTAATTACATAGTGATAAAGAATTCATGATAATAAATCTTAATTTTGCTGTATTATCACAATGAGATTCTTATATATTTTTTTACTGATTATCATAATTTTTCTTTATAACACCTTGTTTTGTTTCATAATTTAAATATGAGTATTATTTCTTTAATTAAGTAGGACACTATTTTTTCATTCCAATTACTGTAATTTTTGTATAAAATGAAAAATCAGTTCTATAATTGTTTTGTAACCTTTTTACGTTTATATTATCAGAAAATGGTTTGACACGCAATAAATTCTAGCAACACATGGGTAAGACACCAGCGCCGCCCATGGGCAACCGCGTCAAAAACCGCGCTTTGGTCGTTTTGCCACACATTAAGTCGCTTGAGCGGAATAATTTCACGGGACTTGATATTCTCACACACTCAGCGCAACACACTTCAAGTACCTCGCTGGTATTCTGTGAGCCCGTGGTATCACTTCGGACGAGCCGGTCCAATTAGTACGTTACCATATGCTACAGCATGGCTGTCCCATGGATATGATCTGTTGTAGCCTATGCTAAAATACTTTTTGTTTGGAAATGACGTTCAGTGTTACTCTAATAAACATACACTCATTATATACTATCTACTAGTTGTATAATGGGCCGGATTTCACTCTAGATTAATCTTAAGAGTGGCTTTTATCCTCAAATGAAAATGAGTATCTGCCATTTGTAACTAATTACGAAAAATGCTGTGCTATAAATCTTGCACCGTCACTGTTTGTCGTGAATTTCGTTTTTTACTTGATTAATTAAACCTCTTAACTAGTTAAATAAAATATCTTAACTAATAATTAATTCCAGTCAGCATTAACATGTCGGCATTAGTGGCAAGTGTCCGTGGTATAATCTGTCCTCGTTTCGTAATGAAAAACTGGTTGTCAATGTTTCATGTATTGCAATACGAGTTTTATTTTCTTGTTTTAGTGGAATCACACTAAATACTATGATAGTGAAGGTACATATATTATTATGAACACTGCGATTTCCTGCTTTAAACCAGAGTATAATTATTTATGGCAATCAAATCAGTTTCAATTGAATCGAAATAAAAGGCCCAGTGTGTCTATAATACTAGAAAATTGTATAGTTTCTTATTAGGATATATGTTAGAGATTTACTACTTAGTTTTTTCTATCATTAAATTGAGGTGAAAAGGAAGCAAAGTGTTTAATAAAATTTGGTTTTCTGCAAAATTTAATTCAAGTTTTGTACTATAGGTTGTCTGGCTGCAGATTTATATTTTAAAAAACAAATATCTTAATAAGTTATAATTAGTGAGAGGGGGA